>JAYDZE010372365.1:0-17356 GCA_034509125.1 Monilaria moniliformis
CTAAATTAATAATATTCTTATATAATTATAATAATAATATAATACTACTATTTTTTTTTTGGGTACAGCTGTACCCCCTTGTTCTCAACTGTATACGCCGGTGCCGTCGTCGTGGCCATCAAGGCGGCAACATGGTCGTGAAATTTTTGATGATGGTTATTAAATATTAGGTGGATTAAGTAGTCACCACTAGATTTGCAATGTCCAAAGTGCACATTACAAACTAAGCTATATTGTGCTCGTAATTAACATGTGTTGGATGTTATATCCCTCCTTCTTGCAGCTATGGTAACCCTGACAGTTAATTTGCTAGAGCGAAGTGGCAATGGTTTTTGCTAGTGGTGCTAATGACGTTGGAATAGTTAGATACCAATAGCCTCGGAGAATGGGTCCATGGCGAATGCCGACAGCGAGTCCTCAGGAGAAAGGTGGCGTAGCCGAGTATGAGGAATGATTGTAGGAAATTCAGCTTTGTTGAGAATAACGCAACGAAGGAATGAAGAACAACACATTAATCAAATTGTAAATCAATTAATCAAGAACACGAGATTTACGTGATTCGATTACAAAGATCTACGTCTAAGGGAAGATAACTAGAATTTCACTATCAAGAATAAGAATCAAAAGAGAATACGATTTCTCACAGAATCTGGTGCAAGAATCCTCACTGCTCTCAATCTCCCTTTTTATTGTACCTCTCACACACTATTCCACATGCAATAATGAATTAGATTAAGTTACAAGTCTTTATTCATTATACAAAAGAATGACTATGATCGACTAAGTACAGAAGAATATAACTGGCATAACTAACTAATTCTGTTAGTAACAAATCCGCATTAGCTCGTTAATCTTTACCACATCACAAGTAGTAGACAAACTACTGAAAATATTCCATTGACACATCAACATCCACTCTAGTAACCATTTTGGTATCTTAGCAGTTAACCACTACTGGTCCAACACCATAGTTATTGCAACGCATTATTAGCAACAATCAATACTACCGACTAGTAACATCAACTACTAACCACACAACTTCTTCTTTGCTGATAGAAATTTGTTGTCATACTTCACAAATCTCCACCTTAAAATGAATTTCCCAATACCCCAGCAATCAGCTCCACTATAGGGCCCACTACCAGTACTACTTTTGTAGAACTTGCACTAACTTCATGGAGTACCTAAACTTTGTTGTTGGTAACGCCTTAATCAGCATCTCAAATGCATTATCTTCTGTTGAGACCTTTGCAACCTTCACAATTTCTTTGTTCGCTATATCCTGAACAAATGATGTTTCATATCAATCTATTTCGATCTTTCATGATACACTTGATGCTTAACCAAGTGAATACCACTTTGGTTATCATAATTGATCCCAACTGCTGCCTGTATAATTTTCATTTCTGAATTTATATAATTCAACCATATGGCTTCTTTCACAACTTTAGTCATTGCCATATACTCTATTTCTGTGGTAGACAAGGCTACAACTCACTGGAACATTGACATCCAACTTACAACTCTCACATAGAGTGAAGATGTATCTACTGAATTTTCTTGTATTTATATTTGCTTTATAGTAAGAATATCTTTTCAGAGGGTTTCCTTTTAAGTTATCATCATTTTTGAATTTAAAACCAATATCAGTAGCTCATTTCAAATATCTGAATATTCAATTCAAAGTTTCCCAATGATACTTGCATGGATCAAACATGTATCTACTTACCACACTTATTGCATGAGATAGATCAGGTTGTGTGTAGATCATGGTATACATGATACTACCTATTGCATTTGGATAAGGTATGCTACACATTTCACGTCTTCCAGTATCACCCTTAGGTCTTTGATCAAGTGACAACTTCAAGTGTTGTCTTAAGGAAACTGAAACAATTTTAACTTTATGTATTTTAAACTTCTTTAAGACCTTAAGAATGTAATCCCTCTTAACCAACCACAATGATCTCTCACTTTTGTCCCGTATGATATCCATAAAAAGAATTCTTCTTGCATTTACAAGAACTTTCGTTTCAAACATTTCTTGCAGCTTAAATTTCGAATTCTCAATCTTAGTACAAATCTTGCTAGCAATTAACATGTCATCAACATACAACAGAAGATAAGAAAAATCAATTTTCTCAGTATTCTTCATGTAAATACAACCATCCTACATAGACTTAGAATAACCTATTTACTTAATATATTCATCAAACTTGATATACTACTACTTTGAGCTTTGTTTCAAATCATATAATGACTTATTCAATAACAAACATTGCCCTCATTTCTAGTAGAATAAGTCTATCCGTTTGATGCATGTATATAGTCAAGCAATGTCCTGTTCAATCTCTTAGTCACACCATTTTGTTGTGGATTCATAAGTACATTTATGTGCCTCTTTATGCTCTTTTCTATATAAAAATGGTGAAACTTCTTAGGTAAGAAATCTAGACCATTGCTTGTTCTTAACTATTTGAGGATTAAACATTTCTCTACCTTGAATCGTTGCACCAATCCCTGAATTTACTGAAGGCCTCATTTTTATTATTCAAAATATAGTCTTTCTGTATCCTTGAATAATCATCAATGATTGAGATGAAGTATATTCCCATTCCTATGGTTGTTGTCCTTGGTGGACCCATAAATTAGCATGGGCATAATCAAGAGGTGACTTAGCATGATATGAATTCTTCTCTATTTTACCCAAAGTACATTGTTCATAGTTTCCAGCTTGCACAATGCTGATATCCTTCAAGATTCCATGTTTGGCCAGTTCACCAATTTGAAACTCACATGGCCTAGTCCCATATGACATAAAACCACATCATTTTTGTTCACAACATCAGATGTTCCAATCAGTATTTTAGCCACAAGATCATACAAATTGTTCTTTCTTATACCTTTCATCACAACAATTGAATTATTCAAAACAAGCATGTAGTCATGTTTTGATTCAAAGTGGTAGTTCTTTGATTTAGCATGCCCAACGAAATCTAGTTTCTCTTCAACCAAGGGATGTATCTAACATTAGGAAGGACTTTCACATAATTATCATGCAATCTTAGTTTGATTTTACCAACGTATTTTACCTTTCACACTTGGTTATTTCAAAGTAAGACCGAGCTACTTTCTTGAAGATTTAGATCAAGAAATCATTCTTTGTATGGACACATAAGGAAAGTGCATCCAGAGTCCATAATCCATGTGTTCTATATGTGATTGTCCATCACATTCAGCATCTTACCATCTTCACACTCATCCACACAATGTGCTAGGGTGTGTTTAATCATTATCTACTTGCTTCTTTATCCAAGCAAAACAATCTTTTTGGAAATGTCCGGATTTCTTGCAATAATGACATTTCCTAGTTTCCTTCTGATCTCTCCCCTTTCTCTTTTCTTAAAATGGTTTATTGGCATTGAAATCCTTTTCCTTGTTCTTGTTTCCCTTTTCACCTCTCATATTCAATTCCTCTACCACATTATCACTTTTCCCTTGTTCAATTTATGCAACTCTTTTGCTCTGAACGCATTGAATATCCTCCAAAGAAATCGCCATCTTTCTTTCAAACAACATGACATCTTTAAGATGCTCAAAGGATTTATGCAGGACATTCAGTAGAATGACCACATTGTCTTCATCTTTGAACATGACGTCGATATTCTTCAAATCATCGAATGCCTTGTTGAATTCTTCGAGCTAATTCTCAATACTTCTCTCTTCAGATAATTTTTAAGTTTCTTTTTCATGTACAATCGGGTGGCTAGGGATGTCATCATGTAAAGTGATTCCAAAAGAATAATTGCGTTGTGCGTCCTCTCAATCATCCAACCTACCGCCATAGTAGGCTCATTCGATACTTCATGTAGCACTTTGTCTCCAAGACAAAGAATGATTGTGTTGTGCGCCCTCTCCATCATATTGACTATCTTCTCTTTCTTTTCCCCATCTTTAAGAGGTTTATTAGTCTTCTGAGCATTGGTCTTGTTGAGTCAAGATTGCTTCCATCATTATTTTCTACATCCTAAAGTCATTAATTTTCAATGAATTTCTTTGTCTCGAACTTCATTGCTGCCATCACCGTGATTCGATTCTAGCAGACGACGTCAATTGTTGAGAAAAACGTGGCGAATCAATGAATATCAATGCAGTAATTAAATTGTAAATTAAAGAACCAAGAACACGAGATTTATATGATTCGATCGTAAATATTTACGTCCACGAAAGGATTACTATAATTTCACTATCAAGAACAAGAATTATAAGAGAATACAATATCCTGCATAAACTAGGGCAAAAACTCTCAATGCTCTCAATCTCCATTTTATGTTGGCTATTCCCTCATACAATAATGAATGAGAATGTGTTACAAATCATTATTCATTATACAAAGAATGACTATGTCGGTTATTCATAAAAAAAAACACGTTACTGCCATAACTAACTTTGTTAGTAAAAAATCTGCATCAGCCATCACCATCAGTAGATAAACTACTAGAAATTTTTCACTGATTCATCAGTGTCTACTTTACTGATCCACCACCAAACCTATCAGTACAGCACACCAGTATCAACAATTAGTTTTTTTATACTGATCAGTAGCACTAACTACTGATTACATAACTTCTTCTCTAATTGTAGTTTTGAAGGTGAGAAGACGAGGATGAAGGAGAAATGGAGTCAGTGTAGTCAGAGAAACCTAGTGAAGATATGATGCCCTAAAAATTGAGAATTTAATATATTTAAAGTTTAGTTTATAAGGTTATAGAAATTAATTTGCAATAGTAAAATATAAGAAATTAAATAGTGTTTGTCATTATGTTTTGATTGCTGATGTCCATACTAATTATCAATTAGTTGGTTTGTTAAAACTAGATAAAAACTATGGACTCATCTATAGTTATGATGTTGGGCCTTAGTTCTAAAAACACGAAGAGAAGAGCACTCTACTCAAGATCAAGTATAGAAAATTAAATATAAGTCTTCAATTCTCTCTCCCTACACTCTAATGCGAAACACACTTTTCACACACCCAGTTTCGGAATCTCTCTCTTGGATTCCCCTCTCCGAGTATAGAAAATTAAATAGAAGTCTTCCACTCTCTCGCCCAACACTCTTACGCAACACACACTACACATATTTTCACACACACTGTTTCAGAATCTCTCTTTCTTGGTTTCCCCTCTCCACCCTTAACCACCCGTTGTCGTCGTCTGGCTGTTTGCCGCCGACCGCCGCCTCTGCCCCTCACCTATACGGCCCCCAATTCCCCCCTTCTTCTTCTATATCCTCCATGGAAATGAGATTTTAAGTTTGAAGCTCCAACACCCAAGTTCAATTCTTGCAATAACAAGATAGAAATTCAATACATATTTGCTTATCTCACCTCCTAAGATCGAAATTAAGGATTAAAATGAAAGAAATCCAACCCTGGCTGTTTCTTATCTACTTGATTGAGCTATAGAATTAGTTTCAAGAAGATGATTTGAGCATGAATGGTGAAATAAAAATTAAACTTTGGATGAAAATGGGTGATGAATAAAAAAATTTAGGGCTAGAATTGTGGATTTTGTTTGATTTGATTAATTAAGCTCAAATTTATATTAATTCATACATTTGGACATGAATTGGATGGAAGTAGAGGTGAACTGAACAAGAAATGGAGGTCTATGTTGAATGCTAGTAGAGGCAAAAAATTTAGGGCTAAAGTTATTGCTTTGATTTTGCCTAAATTGAGCCTATGCATGTGTTATAGGGTATGATGGGCGCTATGAATTGAAGTTAAAATGGACTTTAGGTGAACAACTAGAAAAGGTCAAATTTTATGCTCCATGAAACTATAGGATTTTGACTTTATTTGTTTAGATTTAGTTTAGGTTAATTTAATATGATATATTTGAATATGATGTGAAGTAGAAGTTGAAACTAAAATTCAGCTTAAGTTGAAAAATGCTACGAATAAAAAAGTTATAAGGAAAAAGAGAGAATATTTTGATCCTTCTTGATATGTTGAATCTCTAATTGTGGTCTATCATATTAATTTAATAATATAAGAGCTTTTGGCCTCATATGTGAAAGTTTACTTAGCTCAACCTAAACTAATGAAATAGATTTATGATTATTCGAACTCATATGCTCAAATTGGTTTAGTACATGTAACCTAGCTATGATAATAATTGAGTACGAATGAGGTAGGTTGAGAAGTTTTGAGCATCTTGGCTCCTAGATCAATGAGAACCGAAAACTTAAGTTAAAAATGGAATAGGGATTTTCATTTTCTCGTTTTGTTTTACTTTGCATTGGTAATTAATATATATTTTGATTGTAAAGGTGATAGGGCTACGATTAGTAGCTATGAGGAAAAAAAGGCTCAAGAGTGAAAGAGTCGGATTAAGAAATTTTGGGCAAAAATCTTTTGCTAAAGTAGTGTATTGATTTAATTCTCTTAACTAAGATGATTGTGGTTGCTTATATATGTATATAATCCTAAAAAGTAATATAGGTGTTGATATGGGTACTTGTATGCAATGTATCCCGAGTATCGATGGTATATGCGTTCAATATTGTATTGTGATTTACTTGTGCATGATGTTGGTTGGTTATTAAAATGATATGCCTGATAAAATGAACGAATTATATGATTTATAATGTATTATAAGACATATAGCTTGTGTAAATGCATTAAGTATAGTTGGTATGTCATAGGACAACAGTCGGAAGTGATGATCTATGTGCTGGACACATCACGTGTCTATATGGGTTCAGCGCCCCACATGGGCTATATGTTCTGCGCCCCTACCTAGGCTAAACCTTCGATGTCTTCACTTGGGCTATATGTTTCTCGCCCTCATCGCGCTATAAGTATATGGTTCGTGTACCCGTGTCAGTCATTGAGCACATTAAGAGGGCTATTTGAATGTTGTTTACATGTTATGATGTTATATGATGTAATAATAGTGAAATTTGAATTGATAGAATATATATCTATATATGTTTGTCATGATTGTGTAATTATATGTAATCAATCGAAATAAACCCGAACTTTACTAATTAAGTTTAATTATCCCTCAACTAGTTTAAATAACTAGCGGTGTATAGTTTGATTTCGTGGATTAATTACTAAAGTGTGAATATGCTACTGAATTTGTAAAGCTCATTTATTTGGTTGTTTCTTTTTTGTGCAAATTAGGTTATGAGATATTTTCTCATCGACCAAGTAGTTGCATCCTCACAAGTCACTAGTCATATCTTTTGTGGTATCTATCTAGACGACATAGATGATGTGGCATGTATATGTAAACTTTGTTGTAGTTGCTATATGTATCGTCCACTATTTTGTTCACTAAATATGACGATTATAATTATGCTCATATATGTAAATGTGAAATGAATATGGTTACCATCGTGATATAGTGTATGTACTCCACGAAGAAAATTTTATAGTGCTAATTTGTAACAAAATTAAAGTAGATGTGAAATGTATTAAAATTGTGACATCACTTATTCAATTATTTATTTAATCGAGTAAGAGGTTTTACAGGAGAGAAGACAATGAGTATGGAAAAAAGGTTAGAGAGAGAAATGTGATGTGGAAATAGAGGGGTCAGTTTGATTTGTTTTTTTTTTTCTTTTTCTAATATTAAAAACAATGTTATTTTAAAAGATTAACTTTCTATTCTAGCTTAAATTTTATTACGTCACTTTTGATTTGAGTGAAATTGCAATTCGGGATAAATTTCTAAAATTATCAAAAATATGTGTATTTAATAATGTATGAAAATAGATCAAAATATGACTATACTAAATAGATTTACAGCCGATTATTTTCTTTTTAAAAGATTAAATTAGATCCACGTAATTCTCCTTTCAAAAAGAAAAAAGAAAAAAGAAAAATAGAGAAGGGAAATGATCCACGTGATTGTTGCGAGCTTTTGCAACTTGAATTCCAGCTTGTCGTCGCCTATCCTTTTCCATTTGCGTGGCTTTCAGTCGGACGTCGTAATTCGATTTATAAATAAAAATGTAAGTCAAAAACATTAAAACGCTTATATTTAAATTTATAAGTATATTGTTACAACTTACAACCAATTAACCATTATTATTTTGAAATATAATACAAGTAGAGATTGGGATAAACTCCATAAATAAATAGGGTGCACAACAGAGTAATTGTTGCCTGTTGGGGATAGTGTCTATTTATTATGTCGCCATCAAGTAGAGATGATTTAAATTTTTTAAAGAGTCCTTAAAAGACGTGACGTGAATGGTGATGTATGCACATCTGTATATGTTATTCCTATCAGTAATATTATGACTTGACTAATTAATTGTGATGCCAAAATTGCAAATAATAGAATGAAATACTATTGTATTTATTATAAAAAATACTTAGACACACGTGTTTCACCATTTTTGGTGAATGTGGGTCCCCCAAAGAAAACAAATAAATAAATAAAATATATATGTTTATGTTATTAAGTGATAATTAAATATATTAAAATTTTGGAGGGGACATATCACATATTGACACCCTCAGATTACGACAGACGAAACAGATTTCTAGTAAAGGTTGGAACCATACAAACACGTTCCCTAATCAAATCTCCCGTTTCTCTCAAAAGAATAGAAAAGAATCCAATCCACGCAAACTAAATTGGTTCGCTTTTACTGCAATGATGATGTTGAGAATGTGAAGACTCAGTCGCGCTGCTCAATTTTCTCCCTTCCGGTGGATCTCGCCGGCGGTACTCTCTCTCTCTAGTTTTTAAGCAGCTTCTCGTGTATGATATATGATTGACTGCGTTCGGTGAATTTGTTAGTACTTAGTGGGAATCATTGTCTTGTTGCCGAACACAATGCCTGGATTAGGAATCATTCAACTTTTTATTTAATGAATTTAAATGGTGGAGCCTTGATTAATTGGTGCTTTGTATATTTGATCTGATTGAGTTCGAGTATAATTGGTACCATGTTTAGCCTGTTAGTCCTGAAAATATGACTAGTTTGTATGAGGTTTGGTGTCACAGAGATGTGCGATTAGAGGAGAACCACAAATCAGTATGTTTGTAGGGATGTCGGATTACAGGACAACCTCACAGCATAAAGAAGCACAGACTTAGTACAGTCGGTGTTTGTTGATTGTCTGAGTAACTATGTGGTTTTTGTGGGGCACGTTGTGCTTCAGCTGTGTATATGAGTGTTTAGGCATGTTCCATGGCAGTAGTCTTTCATGACAGAAGACCTCTATATTACCTTTCTCCCTTTCAGTTATCGATTCAAAATCTCAAAGTAAGCATTTTTATTTTGAGTGGACGATAGAGAGCATGCTTCATGGAAAATATAGATATTGTGCTTAGACTGGTGCTGTTTTCAGGTTCACGCTTCTACAATATGACGCTGTCTCAATGCTGCTTCCAGTTCTCTTTCATAATCTAATTTTTGCTTGTTTTGTTTTTCATGACTTTTTATTTATGGTATAGGCGATTTTTTGGTTTCGGGGTTGTTCTGTGTCGTGGATGAGCTTTGAGATTTAAACTACTTGATCAAGATGAGCCTTCTTATTAATGTCACCGTTGGAGACATAGCTGGAGGTTCCAATACCTTGGGGGTTGAGAAATGCCAACTTCACTTTCTTTTCCATGCTGAAAGTAAGCTTGGTAATGGTGTTCGGGGCTTCTTGTATTTTATGGCTCTTGCCTACTGCTTTATTGGATTGTCAGCTATAACTTCTCGTTTCTTCCGGTCCATGGAGCATGTTGTTAAGCATACTCGGATAGTCGAAGAGATTGATCCTTGCACCAATACCATAGTTGTCAAACACAAAAAGGTTTGGAATTACACCATAGCTGACATTACGCTGTTGGCATTTGGGACTAGCTTCCCCCAGATTTCTTTAGCGACCATTGATGCAATAAGGAATATAGGGCAAGTGTATGCTGGAGGTTTGTTTTTCCTTCATGTGTATTAAACTCATCAAATTTTATATGAGATTGCGAATAGCTGGAAGTACCTTAATTCTTCCTTTCGGAAGTTGATTGCTGTATTTTATACTCATATACTCTTTTCTAACTTTCTAATCAAGGGAGACAAAACAAAAGGACTTGTGTGATAAAAAGAAATAGTTAACTTTTTTTGGTAAATTAGGAATTGAAGATTCTTCAATGATGCTATATTGATGAATTAGGACACTGTATCATGTAGGTTTTGTATATATTGGAAGTTTTCACTCTGACACTTCTTTTTGGCTCTTATAGCATGTGAAAGATTTCCTAGGACATTGGTTCTACTTGAATATTAATTGTCTTACCATCCTTTTGTTAACAGGTTTAGGTCCTGGTACACTTGTTGGTTCTGCTGCTTTTGATTTGTTTCCCATCCATGCCGTCTGTGTTATAGTTCCTAAAGCTGGTGAACTGAAAAAGATATCAGATATTGGAGTCTGGCTTGTGGAACTCTTTTGGTCTTTCTGGGCGTACATCTGGCTATATATAACTTTGGAGGTAATATTTTTTGTTTATTCTTAATCCAACTTGACTGAAAAGAATTGGAATAATAGAAGATAAGTATTCAAATTTACTATGAGTTTATAAAACCAATTGAGAATACCCAAGTTTTGTCAGTTTACAGGAAATGTCTTGTTACAGGTCTGCATGTTAGTGTATCTTACGTAGATAATGTAATGCACCCTCATACTTTGTTGTAACATGGAAATTTCCTTAATGGCTCAGCAAATCTCTGTTAAATCAATTACTCACGGTTCTTTTAACTTCAAATTTACAGGTATGGACACCAAACGTGATCACTCTCTGGGAAGCTTTATTGACAGTGTTGCAATTTGGGCTATTGCTGTTACATGCATATGCTCAAGATATGCGTTGGCCTTATGTGTCTCTGCCCATGTAGGTCTTTGGTTGATATACTCAATATATTCTTCCTTCTTATCTACTTGCTCCAGTTCTTACCCTAAAAAGAACCAGAACAATTCTTCTACTTGCTGCTGATCTCACATTCTTTATTCAGAGCAAGATCAAAGAGGCCAGAGGAATGGGTACCAGAGGACACAGTCCCATGCAGGAATGGAAACACAGCTTACGGTAAGTACTCTGAGATCCTTGATGATGACTGAGGAAACTGAAATGTAGCTGACACTTTTTGTCTGCCATCTAGGTGACCCAGATAATCCAAAAGCATTATAACTTTGTTCCTTTTCTCTGTTTTCCTTTCTCTTTTTAATTCACAAAAAACGTGAATGCTACCGTTTGTTGTTTTAATTGAGAATAAGGGAAAATGGTTTATTTTCGACCTTAAATGACTTCCAGTTTCCCATCAAATCCTTGTCTCGTAGTTTTATCATTTTAGTCACTCATTTTAACTCGCAAAACCCAACGTTGTAACTGTATGATGTACTGATGCCAAAAAATGAGTAGATAGCAAGCTTATTATACCATAAGTCATGTTCTATAAAATAACCAATGCTGTTTTCCTAGTTCAGAAGCAGCTAACCTGAACCTAAGTTCTATATATTGTAGGACCCAGTTGTCTATTGCATCTATAGCCTATAGCTAACATTACATGAGCATAACCTGCAGATGAGTATCAGAAGTTGCCAGATACTGAGGTAGCTGAATCCTCAGATAACTTTAGCAGAAAGACTCGTGATAGGGATAACTTGCTCTCAATCTGGAAGCAACAGTTCATTGATGCATTGACGGTACTGTATTTCTGGCTTCCTTTCATGACATCTCTGTGTTCTGTTTGCTATATGAGATGCCATAGTTTCTATTGGCTTGCTATCTTTGCACACCCCACGGTCCAATCTAAGTATCTCCACTCAAAATTGTCCAGAATGTGGGCTTGTATGCATGCTCTAATGAACTTGTCCATTTTATATAAAACAGACGTCTTTTGTTGTGTTTGATAATTCTTCGTTAGTATGCGGTAGCTGCAGTAGTTTAATTGTTGGAATACTGCTACAACCTTGTTATCAACTTTTTGGTGCCTCTTTCTTTGCTGAACATTTCCTTTCTTCCATGAACAGTTGGAGAGCCCAGAATCAAGAAAAATGGATAACACGTGTCTACGGATAGGAAAGTTATTCTGGGAGTTGCTTTGTGCACCTTGGAGATTTTTCTTTGCATTCGTGCCTCCATATCAGATTGCACATGGATGGGCGTCGTTCATTCTCTCCTTAATTTTCATCAGCGGGATAGCCTATGTAGTGACCAAGCTTACAGATCTAATAAGCTGTGTCACAGGTTCCTATTTTCCTGCAGAATTATATTTTAATGCATTAGCTGCTTTCAGCATTCCTATTGTATGTCCTGGCTCGTAACATCATCTTGCATCAACATGCAGGTATAGATGCTTACGTCATAGCATTTACAGCGTTGGCCGCTGGAACATCATGGCCGGATTTAATGGCAAGCAAGATTGCAGCAGAGCGGCAGATCACAGCTGACTCTGCCATAGCCAATATCACCTGCAGGTTCTGTTATTTTCTTCTTATTTCTTTCAACTATCATACTTAGATTGGAATCTATATGCATTGCTTACCAGAAAATTTCTGCAGAAATCGCTAAAAATAAGTCACTAGCGATTTGCCGTCTTGTTTTTATACACTAAAACTGCAGAGAACTACTAAGATACATATTAACTTTTTAACTGCTTTTCTGAGACATTTTGTGAAGAAAACATGTTCAAGTCAGTCTTGTTGAGGGGAAGAACTACTAAGATACATATGAACTTTTTAACTGCTTTCCTGAGACATTTTGTAAAGAAAACATGTTCAAGTTAGCGTTATTGACAGATTGATTTTTCCTTTACTGTAGCAACTCAGTGAACATTTATATTGGCATTGGTGTGCCTTGGCTCATCGACACACTATACAACTTCTTCGCCTACAACGAGCCATTGAGGATTGAGAATGCCGGCTACCTCAGCTTCTCGTTGCTCGTCTTCTTTGCTACATCAGTAGGTTGTATCGGTGTATTGGTATTTAGGCGCCTCACTTTGGGTGCAGAGCTTGGTGGTCCAAGATTGTGGGCATGGGTAACCTGTGTTTATTTCTTTTTGTTATGGCTTATTTTTGTTGTACTGTCGTCTTTAAATATATATGGCCTTATTTGAGCAATTATGCAGATTTGTGATTTATTCGTCTGATGTACGATTATTATTTTCCTTGAGAGAGATGGAGATGATTGTGATGTGTTTGATTTCTATCATGTAATGATACAATTACACAAATTCTTCCATTTTACATCAAATATATAGTCGTGGAAAATTATGTCCACGAAATTTGACAAGATTAAAAGCAGCCAACTTTAAAAGACAACGTATAATGAAAGCCGTGATCGGCACCCATCGTCAAGTGTAACATCTCTCACAGGCATTATCATGAGAGATAGAGAGAGAGATAATAAGCGAATTCTTGTCAAATGATAGTATCGCAAAAGGCAACAAATCCTAAGTGGTGATGATCAAGCAAGTTCCTTGAATATCAAAAGGGCATGGCAAAATAAACAAGTTCCATCTACTGCTCTTGGTGAACGAAAAATAGGCAAAAATATTCCAAGACCTATAACCAACCAACCAACCAACTCTAATGTAGTACACATCGTTCCTCTCTTTTGAGCGAACACATTGTACATTTCTTCTTATAACACCCATTCCAGAAATGATAAAGACACAAAAGGGACTCCCCCCCACCCCCCACCCGCTTAGATTCTTGGCCAATTTTTACTTTTCAACTAATGCCTGCTCATGCAGCCATACCTGTACAAGCCGTTGCTGGTGAATAGCTCGGCTGCTTTGCAGAACTGTATTTCCTGGTGATGAATCTGATACAAATAGAGAAGTTAGCTTCAGAATGTGTATATGTGTATTGAACTGCCTTTGTTTCTCTGTTACAGAAGTCGAGAAAGTAAAAAAACCTCAAGAACTAACCTGAAAAAATCCCTCCACAAAAGCTCGTACAATAACCAGTTCATTCCAGTATCAGCTGCGCCCGGTCCACCATTTGGCTTGTTAGAAGCATCAGAGATCACACTGTCAAACATGAGGTTTACATTAGTTTAGCAGACAGTGACAACAATCCCATGAACAAATACATAGATGGAAAAAAGAACATTAGCAAAAAAAAAAAGAGAAATTGAGGTTCTCTTGAAAGACCTTGAAGCAGATTTCTTGAGCTCCTCAAACATGGAGCGAGGAGAAAGGCACCCCATGGCTAGCCAGGGCGATATTTTGCACGAGAAGTTTGCACCATATATGCTATCATTGGATCCTTTGATTTATTCTTAGGCTTTGCATGGCATTCAGCAGCAAAAGTTTTGAGCCTCTGCAAGGCCTCGGTTTCCCCGCCCAAAAGAGAAGCATTAGCAACCGTTTTTCCATTCTACAAGAGACAATGCAAATTAGTCATAACCCACAAAAAGAAAGTACTATCTCACTCCCTCTATATCTATCAGGAAGACATCATAGTAGATTTAATGCAGTTCTCCCTCTTAAATGTTCTTTATTTGCAGGTTGGGCAAACATATTCATCAAACTATATAGTAATTAAGTCCATGATAACTCTAGTTACTCAATCAGTGTTCTCCATATAGATACGAATGTGAAGAAGTACAGCCGATTTCCATTTCTCAATTGAAAGAATGAAGTACTCAACTGCTGGGAAGAGAAAATTTGAACGTACAGCAATCCTTCAAGTGCACGTATAAATTCACATAAACCTTCTAGGTATTTCTCCAATATACAATTTGATCACTATTTAGAACTTCTTTCCATCTTACATTCTCAGTTCACTAAAAGATAATCTAGAATAACAGGTTAGCACGTCAAGATAATATTTAAGAACAGGTTAGCACATTAAAATTTAAGGCCAACCAAATATAAAACTAAGCATGCTATTGAAACCTATAAGCTCCTTAACTATTACAAGGAGCAAAAGCTACCCTGACCAACTATCTGTTAAGATAATCAAAACCCACAATCCAAATTTCAATGCAAGATCACAATGGTCTTAGCATTCATAAATTCAATATCTCAACATCTAAACCCAACCAAAACATGCTGATCCCGATCACCATATAATAACTAAGAACAGCAAGCCTTAATCATCACAAAACACTGACAAAGCCACATCAAAACAGCCAACCACCAAACAAAAACCGTAAACACAATGGAAGAAAAGAATGCAGCATGATCAAGAATCAGCAATAACTCATTAACAAAACAGATAATTCAAAATCAGCAACACCCCTAAATCCCAAAACCTCAATCAAAAAATCAATCAACAAGAATTCAAAATCGCACCTGCACCATTGCAGCATTGGGATTAAGCCCCAAATCCATCAATGTGGGAATCTCCCCAGGATCCACATCCCCTCTCTTAGGCAGCCCCTTCAACCTATCTAACGCCTCGACGGTGTTCCTCACAACCAAACCCTTCACCTTCTCCTTAAAACCCCCATAATTAGTCGGCATTTCCTCCAGCTTAAACGGCAGATCATCCAAGTGATATAATGTGCTTCCCCAGAAGTACTTGACCTCCACGCCCTCATCCTTCATCACCTCCTCCATCTTCTCCTCCGCCCGAACTTCGTCGTGAGAAACCTCTCTATGCACATACACCGCATCTGCCCCCACCGCCTTCACCACCTCCAGCAACACACTCTCCGGCCGCCCAATTCTCACCACAAGATCCGATCCACGCGCCTGCAAATTCTTCCGCAAATCAGCAACGGATTCCGTCAAAAACGTGGCTCGATACGGCCCCGTTTTGTCGAAACCGGAAGAGGATTTGCCGTAATCCTTAGGGTCAAAGCAGTAAACCGGCAAAACCGAAACGGAATCGCTGTTGGCCGCGGTGAGGCACTCGTTATCGTGGATGCGGAGGTCGTTACGGAACCACACTACGGCGGCGCGGCGGAGGGCGCCAACGCCGGAGGGGTTGGAGGGGCGGAGCGGGTTGAGAGTGAGGGTGTTCTGCAGAGGGTTGGCGGAAACGGTGGATTTGAAGAGGGGTTTTGCGGGGGAGAGGGAGGAGGAGAGAGAGAGGTTGGAGAGAGAGGAGATTTGAGACGGGATTCGGACTTTGGTGGGTGCGGCAGCGATTTGCTTAGGAGGAAGGAAATGGGAGGGGATGAGAGTGGAGAGAGAGAGGGAGATTGAGGCTGCGGAAGAGAGGGGGAGGAGATTCTGGTTTTGGGTTTGCTCCGCTTGGGATTCTTCCGCCGTTTCTGAGCTGTCGTTGGTGATTCTTGAATCCATTTTCAAGGATTGAAGAAATTTGAGTTGAAGAAGAAGATGATGGATAAGCTGAGTGGTCTGTTGTCGTTCAGTCGTCTTTTGGTCTGAAACGGGGTTTGGTGGTGAATTTGTCGGTGGATTTTGGGTTTATTTTCTCACTATTTTGCTTGTATTATTAGTTAAAACCCATAATATAGAAAATATTTCAATTGTGTAAATAGTTTTTTCTTTCTTTCTGTATTCATGCACAGACTTGTGTAATCTCATTTACAGAAACGCAATCAATAATATGATTTTATAAATTTGACACAAACTTGCGTTTTTTACGAAAGGAGGGTAAATAAATCATCAAATTATGAAGTTGGACTAGTGTACATTTTTTTACCCAAAATGAATAGATATAAAACATGATACGTCATCCGTGTCAAAAAACATAAACGAATATTTTGGCGCACAAGTTTTATAAAGCTAGTGTTATTTATACGGGTAAATGCATATTTAGTACAAAATATTTGACTCGTATTTCACATTGGTACAAAAAATTTTAAGTTTGTATAAGTGATACAAAATGTTTGTATCATGTTTCAGTTTAATACATTCAGTCAAATACGATTAAACGTCGTTAAATAGACTGCATATCTGGTATTGGAGCGTGTACGTGGCATCCGAGTCACATCCCCAACTTTCGGTGTATATACATTATTTATATAAAATATTTCACCTGTGTTTCATATTCGTATAAAAAAATTAACCACTTAAAGTTTTCACCACTTAAATTTGTGCAGAGTTATAATTTTTTGTTGGCTAGTATTTTAAATCAATTTTAAATAAAATAAAAAAATAATCTAAAAGCAAGAGATAGAAAATTTAAGAAAAATATCATCGTATTAGGGGTCGTTTGCTTCTTATGTTAGAATAGGGCAGGATAGTTAAATCATGTTAGGATTTAGGATAAAATTTAGGTTTTTAGTATGTTGTTTGGTAGGTAAGATAGAAAGTAGGATAAAAATAAATTGAGTGTTTGGTAAATATGATTGTATTATAGATAAAGTGTGTAATGACTTTTTTACCCTTTTCAATTATAAATATATTTCATTTAATAATT
>JAYDZE010372476.1:0-17352 GCA_034509125.1 Monilaria moniliformis
ATATAAACCTTGAGGTGGGCTGCAGCCTTGTCCTGGTCAGTGAAAACTCCAGTGGACTCGACCACATAATCAGCTCCGGCCTGGCCCCATGGGATTTCTTCGGGGTTCCTATTCATCAAGATTCAAGACAAAATAACACCATCAATTGCATTGTAACTAGAGCAGACGATGTGTATGAGGGACACAGATTAATACCTCATGCCAAATACAGTCACCGGCCTGTCACCAAAGAGCAAGGTCTTGGAATCTTTAACCTTCAGCTCATGCTTCTTCCATGGACCATGAACACTGTCGTATTTGAACATATAGGTCTGTCACAGACACCAATTTCATAGTTGAGATTAAACAAGTTTACAGTAACAGAGGAAGAGGATCAGAGGTGGACTTAGTAAGGGACTAGGGGGAGCTCAAGCCCCCACCAATCAATTGTCTTTTTTTATATATTTATAAAATTAACATATTTTCGATATCCTTTGCGAAATGTCGGGCAAGAGCTCCCACCATCAAACTGATCCAAGAAAAACTAGCTTACCGAACCTCGAACTCCAAATTTATAAAATCCAAACTCCATAAGATAAAAAAACATATGATTCCAAAAATCGAGAATCGAGATAATAAATACCATGTAACCAGTGGTGATGAATGGATCATTAACAGCGACAAGCTCAACATCATCACTCAATAGGGCAACTCTGGCGACCAAACGTCCAATCCTTCCGAATCCTACGCACAATCATATTTCATCCGCATCAAAATTCAATCAGGTAAACAGATAATTAAGCATTAGAATCATCATTGCCAAACCAGAAAATTCTACACGTGTGAAAATCATACAATCATAATAACTCCAGCTCAAAAAATCCAAAAATACAGAAAAATGAACAACGAAAAGCAGGAAACAATTACCGTTGATTCCGATCTTGATCTTCGCCATGATGAAAAAAATAGAGTTAGAGAGAGAGAGAGAGAGTAAACAAGTAATGGAAGATAGTAAAATGTGATTGAAGTGGAGATTATGCAGTAGGGTTTGTGTAGTGTGTGTATTTATAGTAGTGGAAGAAATGTGCATTCCAAATGTGGAGCTCAAACCGTTAAATCACGTGCAAATATTTACTTGGATAACCGTTTTTCGCGGCTTAGTATGGGTTTGAGTTTTACAAAGTCTATACAAAGAATTAAAGAATTAAAATAATAAATATTAAGGTATATATAATATTTATTACTTCAATTATTTAAAATATAGTTTTGTACATGTAGGATCATTTCACTAATCATGGTATAATTCAAGAATGATGTTTGATATCAATGATCTTTATTATATTGGCAAATAGTTATAACCAAGTGAAGAAATTGGAAATTATACAAAAGGAAGTTGTAAAGAATTACAATTCATTTGATAAGGTAAAAAATTCTTCAAACCAAGTACCAATCTTCACTATCCTCTCCATTAACCCAATCATCTTTTGCTTCAATTGCAATATTGGAGGGATGTGAAATTTCATGATTCGATTCTTCGACCTCAGCGACCCTATATTCTTCGTCATCACCTCCATAAAGTTGATCCGCACAATTATCATCACCATCTAAATAATCCAAAATGCTCTTAGCTGAAAACCCCGACAATCTCAGACCAGGCATGGTGCCGGACGGAGACCTAAGTCTTTGCGCTCCTTTAGCCTTGTCTTTGGACTTGGAAGCTGGGCTCGAGTGGCATTCGTGACACATGGACCGACCACACTTGCCGGTGAACTTGGAGTGGTTGGTGGGCTTAGTTGGGACTTTAGCAAATAAGCCGGCTATCGGAGCTGAGTTTAGCCGATTGGGATCCCGCGGCCATGGTGCAGATAGGATGGGATAGGTCTTGACCATGCCATGTTGGCGACCCTCTCTCTTCATTTTTTGTTGTGATTGTGAGCTGAATTGAGGAATGAGTAGGGATTAGATGTTTGTTAGACGTGTGTAGCTTATATAGGAACAAAGTCGAATTATTTAAATTACTATTAGCTTGGGGAGCAAGGGGTTAAGTGGTCAACCATCATAATTTAGTGCTTCATTATTTAAGTTATTAGCTTGGGGAGCAAGGGGATTAAGGGCGGTCAACCATTATAATTAAGTGAGATTTCTTAATTATTTGATTAATGATTGAAGTTTTGGACCTGCAATTAAGGGATGTTATTATGATAATGGTGGGCCAATTCAAAGCCCAAGTCTATGTCTCCCACATGAAGGGCTCCTATCTCACAAATTAAAGGCCTATATGACCTTACTATTCTACTTTTATTTTTTTGAAATACTAAGAAGGGAAACTTAGCAAATATAAAAATAAATTAATCAACTCAATACATAAAAATAAATTAATAAAAATATACATAATTATGAATGTGTATAGACACGTGTACGAAAAATACCATCCTACATAAGTATTCTTCATTTAATATCATATATATTTATACGCGTTGCAATTTTAACTCGATCTCGCCATGAGAATTAGTTCCACGTGCATGAATCTCTACCTAACCTTAAAAGTATATCTTTTGACTAGAATTACAAGATGCAGAATCATTTGAAATTGTACGGTCTAATCTTCTTATTGGAGTTTCTCATATGTATAGATCAACTAATAGAATGACTTATAGTTCTGCATAATTTTTGGTGCATTATTCTCGATCAACTTACTAGACTGATGGATATTGTAACCGATGATTTGGTTGAATAAAAGCTAAAATTACAAGTAAATCATTTTAATACAATCTTTATAGCACATCACAACCAATGGTCCGATAGTTATAATTGATAGATTATGATCTAAATATTGCCAATAATTTCAAGTCGAGATACTTGCTTGCACCTATTGTTCATTCTTGTCTTTTCTTACAAGCTCAACATTCCTTAGAATACAATCCAAGCAAATTATTTACCATGTTGCACAAAATTTTGGGCAAGGAACAACTTCTATCCTAGGTTTAACCTCTTTACACAATGAATTTTTATATGCTTTTGCTTTACTTAATCAAACTATTCGTGAACTGACGGTGGGATCGACCGACCCTGCGCGATCCCACCAAGGCCCGTCCCGAAACTATTCTTGTATATATCTAGTTTATTTCTATCACTTTTTTTCGTTTCAAATTTTATTTCATATCAAGATTAATTAGATATTAGTGGTTTATAGGAGATGAACGTGTTAGACTTTAAATTCACTTACAAGGGATTTTTTCTCTTAACAGTTTATTTCGTACAATATTTGTTAATTAAAGAAATAAATGTTTCTAGTTGGGAATAAATTATTCCATAGCAAATAATAGGAAAGTGATCAGGGCAATAGAAAAAGGGCAGATAATTTATAGATAAGATTTTCTTGTGATTAAAAGAATAAGGGTCCCTTTTGGTATATATATATATATATATATATAATTTGGCATTTAATTAATTGTTTTACACAAAGGAAAAATAATTCCTAATGTATTTTTTTTTCTTTATATTGGTTTGTTGAGAATTAGAATAGAACCTTAAGCATAACATAATATTAAAATAATACTTTATGTAATTATCGAATTTAATAATCACAAATTAGTGGTCCACAAATTGGGGACTACCGGCCAAAAATTACTAGATGGAATTATCAATTATGGAAGAGCACAATTAAATCCAAAATGCAATCAATCAAGATAGTGACAATACATAATATTTACACACACGATGAAACTATTAAATTTAAATAATAAATAAATTTAATCTTAAGTTTTGAAGAATTTCAGTTGCAAAAGGATTCATATCTTATATCTAATGTATATCAAATCCGTGGGCTATCTTTAAAAATCAAAATAGATAAAGATACTATAGATATAATCATTTTTATAATAACACACTTTTTTAAATAGTAACAGATAATGACATAAATATAATATATCACATTACATTATTATCATTTATTAGGTGAATCAAATATATCAAATTGATAGTATATTTTAAACATTTTAGTATATATATATACATATAATCAAAATCAAATATAATTGCTAAGAATCAGTTAAAAATAGAGAAATTTACGTGCAACCACAAATTTCACATTAAGATTTGAAATATTCTGGAGAATATATCTACAAATATAATATTATATTATATTCACACACATGCACGTATTATATTATATATATTCTAAATAAATATTTTGTCCCTACTATAGACCTTGAGTGTAACAGAGAACAAAATTTGGTTCATTATCTAATACTACCATACAAACAAGTAATTGCATGTGAAATTTATAAATTTGATGTATTAAATTAATCTTAATATTGAAAAAATAAGTATTTCTTCCAAAAATATTTAAAATTAACTTCAAATAGAAACCAAATCACTTAGTTTTCTTTAAACTTTTTATATTTATTTTTTGTTTTTTTCTTTTATTTTAGTTCAAATGACTTGGTAAAAATAAAAGTAAAGTCAGAAACAAAATAAACACATTCCCACCACGCGTCTCTATCTCTAAAATTGCTTCGCCGATTTTCTCTCTATACTCGCATCTCCACCCCCTTATAATAGGCTTCTGTTGCTCCTTTCCCTCACAACTCAACACTATATTTAAGAATACACACACTTCACCTTCGTCTACCACATAAAGCTTTTCCTTTTCCTCTGCGCCAAGTATCTAAGTTGCACATATTTCTTCAAAAAGGTAACAATCTGCACAATCTGATTGATGGCTCAAAAGGTTTTTTTTTTCTGATTCCTCTCCCAAAATATAATTGGGGCTCCGTATATTTTTAATTATGTGCGCCTTTTGTTTATGAGTGCTGCATTATATGGCATTGCTGTTATATTTGTTCAATCGGGTTTAATTTTTGCGGTAGAAATTTATTTTCTTGATATTATAAGAGAAAAGATGTGTTCTTTATCAGGCCCATCTCGTTTTCTGTCCTTAATTTTATGGGTTAAGATTTTGATCGTTTGGGGGGTGTTAATGTGAGTGTGATGAAGTTGGGGTTCTAGCAATATGTGATATTTGTTGGGGATTGTGAACGATTTTGTCTTTTTTTTGGGGGTGGTGTATTTGTTTGATAATTTGGGATTTTCTGTTGAATGTAGCTAGAGAGAAGCTATGGCGTTGAGTGAAGAAGAGAATTTGAGTGCTTTTTTGGATTTCGTTGATGGATTCTTGGTGGAGAAATGCCAAGATGCAGAAAAGATGAGATTTTTTGTGGATTCTGATGATTCTAAATCTGAAAAGGTTTGTGAAGATGTTGCTGATAAATTGCCAAATGATCCTTTTGGGATGGAGTTCAATATGGGCCTGTCCAATGATCCAATTGTTATGGATTTCAATCCAAGTTTGCCTAGAGATCCTTTTGGTATGGATTTAGAGGCCACTTTCGCAGCCATCACCGGTCTGTTGGAGGATATTGCACTAAAAGCCTGTGGATTTGAGGCGGATGAAGACTCTGGTAATGGTTCTGGCAATCTAAAAGCCGCTGAAGAGGATGGAAATGATGATAACAAGTTCTTTACTGAATTGAATTTTGTTTGGACTAGCTCGATGGAGTATGAGGGGGAGGATAGGGAGAATAATGCTGGTTCAGTAATGTATATAGAGGACGGGTCATATGGTGATTGTACTACTATGTTGGGAAGTGGAATGGATGATTTGATGTGCTTTGGTTGTGAAAAATATGGGATTGAGCATGTCAAGAGTGAAAGTGGTGGTGGTGGTGGTGGTGGTGTAGATATGATAATCTTTGTTCTTGAGTATCTTGATCTTGGTATTAAGGACCTCCTTTCTATTGAAAGGGTTTGCAGATTGTTGCGTGATGCTGTCCGAAAAGATCCTTATCTTTGGACAAGTATCTACATTGACTATCCGTTGAGCCAGATGATCACTAACGAGGATCTTCTGCGGTTGACAGACAGGGCACAGGGTAAACTTCGCTGCTTGAGCCTCGTCAAGTGCTTGAAGATCAGTAAAGATGGCCTCAAGCAGGTGCTTGAGAGAAACCTGGAGTTGACCAAGGTATATCACGATGTTTCTTCTCTGCAACTTGTTTGCTTAGAGCTTTGTGCATATCATAACTAGTGCTTAATTGTGTATCAAAACATGTTTTTACTTTTAGTAGACTGAGTTTGGTGAATGAGATGATCTTTTATTAGTGTGTTTCGTTGCAGAGCTTCTATAGCACTATAGATATGTAATGACATTTGAGAGTGGCACGTTTACATATAGATATATTTTTGTTTGGTGAATGAGATGATCTTCTATTAGTGTGTTTCATTGCACAGCTTTTATAGCGCTATATATATCTAATGGCATTCGAGACTAGCACATTTACATATAGATGTATTTGTGTTTGGTGAATGAGATGATCTTCTATTAGTGTGTTTCGATGCAGAGCTTTTATAGCACAACAGATATCTAATGGCATTCGAGACTAGCACGTTTACCTACTTGTGTTGGTGTATGTGCAGCTAAGCGTGGCAGGATCGAGCAAACTCAATGGTGAAGGCTTCTTGAACACTTTAAAGGTGTTCAACTCCATTGCACTGCCCGGCATCAAGCATCTAAGGATTGGCGATCCTATTGGTTTAACAAACGAGCACTTGAACGAGTACAAGCTTCTTTTGGGGGCAGACGAGGAGGCGAACCCCAGGGACTACAAACCAAGATTCTATCGTGCAGGAGAGATCTATCTGTCACTAGATGATGAGCGTGCTATTGACATTGAGATATGCTCCAGATGCCAGAAACTCGGACAGGTCTATGACTGCACGACTGAGAATTGTCAAGTGAAGATACACTCCACCAAGACGTGCAGAGCGTGCATCTTCTGCATTGCTCGTTGCATACGCTGTGGATGCTGCTTGGACAACAAAGCCTATGAAGAGACATTCTGCTTCGACTTCCTCTGTTTCGACTGCTTGGAGGAGCTCTTCTTCCAGGACAGGGTCACCCTCCGACCCGGGCAGACCTACGTCCACCAGATGACGAGCTGCCAGTTTTTTGTCTATAGCTAAGCAACCTGTCTTCGCTTCAACCATCGAGACCATGGGTTCTATGCATGACAAAGCTACTGAAGAAGACGAGGAGCGACCTAGCAGTTCAGTTCATGAGGTCTACTTAGTGAACTCTATCGATATGGAAGTGAAATTCTTGCACCGGTCTCATGCGGGAAGACTGATATGGTGGCAAGAAACTAAGTGGGGTGGCTCGTTGAAGTTCTTGGTAACGTCAACTGCCAGAGAAAGCGTTTGAATCACTCGGAAATGGTGGGATTCTGCAGTGTGAGGCGGGGGAGCAATGTGGAGGCTGCGGCGTCTGTAAATTGTTCAAGAAGGGAAGCAACGAGATAGGTAAAAATTCAATCTTGTTTACCTCGAGTGAAAAGGGATTGTCTTTGTAATATTTTACCACTATTAGTACCTTATTTCTGTGTATTAACCAGCTTTAGATTTCAGTCAAGTTTTCTTCATTTTAAGCCATCTTTTGTAGTTTTTGCTGCTCTGTAACTTGTGTCTTTATACAGACAGTCTGCTTCTCCCAATTATGGTGAAATATAGAAAAATGTATAGTATGACATGAAATTACGCAATTATGAGTTAAACTTTGATCAACTTCTTTAAATTTATCCAATATATGGAAATCGTTTTTCATTCATCCAAATATGATTAATTGCCGCTAGATACCCAAACTTTGACCCATGGTATGACATGACAAATATATGGGAATGTCGGATTAAAATAAAATTGAGTTTGATACTGTTTAATGTCGATAGTATGTGTCATTTCCGTGTAAACATGTATATAATTTGGGTTATATGGATGTATTTACCTAAAATATATATAGTCATATGTAAGTAGCAGCTACGATATCCAAGAAACGAAACGAAACTTGATCATCATAAGGTTGGAGGAGTCCATATGTAGCCGTGGGTTTGCACGTAACCGGCCTTCTCTAGCAGCTCGTCCGCCTCGGCCGGCCCCCGGCTGCCGGGTTCGTATTGTAGCGGCTGCAGCTCACCTTCGTCTATGCGGTGAAGAAGAGGCGTGAAAATCTCCCAAGCAGCCTAAAGATTTGTAGAAACTATCAACATTAGTTGTGCTATAAAACAGAGGATTTTGCTTTGATAAGAAAAGAAGTGATTAAAACTTAACCTTCAACTCATCTCTGCGCACAAAATGCTGCTGATCACCCTTTATTCTGTCAACAACACAATAAACCAATCTCATTACTTGCAACCAAGAACCCTAAATTGATTAAAAAATGCGATAAACGGAAGCATTCAACGCGTAAAAGGTAAAATCTTGACACATACGTATCAAGAATGAGGCGTTCGTATGCCTCAGGAATGACAACCCCTTGGTACCGTTGTCTGTAAGACAAGTCGAGCTCACTCTGAGCAGCCGTCATCTCCAAGCCGGGCTGCTTCACTGTTAGCTTCATGTATATGGCCTCCGAGGGCTGCAGACGGATCACAAACTCGTTTCTTCCTTGTTTTGAACCTATAAAGATTAGCCATTTCATCAACTCTCTATCCAAATCAAGAACAACAAGACTCACTTGAGATGATGGATTTCACTGCTGCATACACTTGAATATGTCGCCTGGCACGTCCTTGAACTGAACTCGAATCTCTGCCTTCCTCGAGTTCAAAGCTTTTCCAGCCTTGAGTATAAACGGCACGCCTAAAGTAGTCGATAATCAGCATCAAGATTCAACAAGTATTGATATCTGAGCTGCAATGTTATATGTCTACCTTCCCATCTTTCATTGTGTATGTGTAGAACCACTGTTGCAAAAGTCGGGGTGTTTGAGTCATCTGGAACCGTTGGGTCATCCTTATAGCCTCTATACTGACCTAACACTACGTCTTCGTCTCTGATAGGATCAACTGATTGAAGAACCTGCAGTTCCAACAAGATCTCGCATTGCTCAATCAAGGTAAGAAGTTAAAGAGTGGAAATCTTGAATCTACCTTCACTTTCTCATCACGAATATGCTCGGGCTTCGTGGAAATCGGCTTCTCCATAGCAACAAGGCAAAAAACCTGCAACAATTCAAGAATGTGTTAAGGCTAAACACTTGGTAAAAAAGCTTACACTCTTCACTAACAAAAGCTCACTTGCAATAGATGGTTTTGGATAATGTCTCTGATAATCCTGCAAATTGTGTAAGCATAGCTGAGTTCAAGTCGAAGAAGAGCGTAGCCAAAAGGGTAAGTATCGATCATACCCGTATTGATCAAAATACCCTCCGCGGCCTTCAGTCCCAAAATCCTCTCTAAACACAATCTGTTGTGATGATGCAAATTAAGGTATACAATCTAAATCACCACATATGGTGTGAACTCAGGAACTTTACCTGCACGTTGGCAATGTTGTCTCGGTTCCAAAGAGGTAAGAAGAAGCGATTTGCAAAACGAAGCACCAACTGCAGAGTTCCCAGTTCAAGAAATAGAAGTGAAACTAGCAGAGCCTATACCAGATTGAAATATGAAAAAGTTTTTACCAAGTTCTGCACCAATTCCTTTCCCAAATAATGATCAATACGATAAATCTGTGGCTCATCGAACAATTCCCCTATCTGTGTGCTCAGCTCCTCAGCCGAAGCCAAATCCTTGCCAAACGGCTTCTCAACTACTACACGAGTCCATCCACCAAGATCAGCTGCAAAAAAGATCAAGAAAATGACTTTGTGTATAATTTTGATGTCATTTCTGCTCTTTGATGCTCAGTCGAGCTGAGGCCATCTGCATATGTCAAAGTAAAGAACGTACATTTGTTCGTGCAGAAGCCCTTGATCATTCTGCAGACTTGTGGATTCACTGATGGAGGGAGAGCAAGGTAGAAAAGCCTCCTACTTGATCCTTCTCGACTCTTCTTTGATGTTTCGTGCTCAGATATCGCCTTGTCTAGTTCTTGAAACCCTTCTGGTGAATCATAGGCGCCACTAACGTATTTGATCTACATTACACCAGAAGCTCTTAGTTATGATAAGCAATGTATTGTGTCTTTTGTGATTCCAGTAAAAATTTATGGGCAACCAACAATTTCCATACCAGCTGTAGAAAGTCTGAGACGTTGCTACTGGCTTTATTCTCAACAGGTAGATACCTACAATGGATGATGGATCAACTAGGTATGGAAACGACTTAGCTTCACAGATACAAAAATGTCGAAGCAGAAGAAGAAAAGTGTCTCCAGATAAGAACTATGTATAACAAAGAGATAAGGAAATCTACCCTCGAATTCTCTCTCTCAATTCATCGTCAAAAAGTTTGGTTCTAGAATAGCCAAAAATGTGAACATCATTCAATTGCAAAAATCCCTGAAAATAGAAAAGATAAGATATCTAATTATATAGATACAAAGCTGCATTGATCAAGAACAATTTCAGCCTAAAAAGGCAGCAAACAACAATCAATTTATCATGAATCAAGAATGGGATAAAACCTGCTGGTAAAGATTGAAAAGAGCAGGAAATGTCTTCTTCTTAGCAAGATCACCAGAAGCACCAAGAACGATAATCGAAAGGCATCCAGTTTCAGTCACATTTTCATTGTCTCTTGCAAAAGATTCAATTTTGGAGAAGGCCCTCTTCTCACAATGCCATTCACCATTTGCTGCCATTCTCCCAATTCACAAAGACCTAAACTTGAAATTCTTGATAAATTATAAAATCAAAATATAATCTCTTCCTTTCTACTATAAACAGCAACATCATATTTTTATCTGATGAACACAAAAACTTCACTATAAGAAACTAACCAAAACAATTGTTTGATGATCCAAAAGGAACAAGAATCTTTATTTTTTTTAAGATGAAAAATAATCATGATCAACCAACTCCAAGATAAATGCATTTCACCACGTGAAGTAAAAGAGACAGCAAGAAAAATGTCACCTTTTTCTTTAAGTTTGATGTTAGATACGATTCTTTTAGCTGATAAATTGACATATATGCAAGTTCTAGGTTGGTGAAGTGAATCTAATTATCAAAATAATTTTCTTTAAAATCAGTGTGTGTGTGTGTTTCTTCAAAATAGTTTGTTGTGATTGTTGACTGGTGGCAGCATTAATCAGCCGCCGTAGAGACTACTACATCAGCCGCCACACCAAACACGTCTTTATAATCTGCATGTTTTAGGCATAGGTGGACTTCTTTTAGTTTGTACTAATCTCAATAATTAACAATTGTGTATATTTGTAATATTAGTTTACTTAAAATTGAGTTTATTTTAAACATAGTCTTTTTATATAGAATAATGCATTTTCGCATACCTCAAACATAATATTTTAGAATCAATATTTTCTTATAATCTAAGTAAATTGATTAATAATCTATTAGCATGTAAACAATGCCTTTTTAGGCTTAACATTTTAACAAAGAGTTTGGTAGAAAGATGGAATACTTTATTACAAATAAGTGAGCCAAAATTCAAATGTTTGTTTGGATGTGAAGTAACGGTCCACCTATTTAAAAAAGAAATAATAAACGTCAATAATAACAGATAAATTGGAACCTCAATTTTCCTATATTCGTATAGATTGTGATATTGTTGTATCACCTAATATCATAGAAAGGGGAAGACATAAATCAATTAGATTAAGCATAGAATGAATGATAAAATTAATATATTTTCATGATTAAAAAGAATAAATTCACAAATTTCTTATCTTATATAAAATAGATTTAATCGATACTATAATGCTCCAAATAGATATATATCCATTTTGTAGTTAGTTATGTGTCAAATTAATGACCAAGATTTGAACAATTTTTTTTATTTTTATTTATGTAGTTATGAGCTAGTTAACATTTTTACCAAAATATTTATAGATTTTTCTTTTGGATTTCTACTAATCTAGAAATAGTTTCTAGAACTTTTGCTATTTTTGTTTCAAAGTATAGAATTTGAGCTTTCTTCAAATTACATTTTACTCACACGGATAAGAACAATAGAGATGAGAAAAGCACATTGAAATTTATTATTTTTCGATGAGAATTTATGATATATTTTTGTAAAGCTAGAATGAATTGATTTCTTTTGGTGGAAAAAATTGATTGAGGAAAATGGCGTCGGAGCATGCAATTTTTTTAAAAAAAATTGGTTCAATGAAAAGTTAGTTAATTATTTAATCTATCTTCCAATCTAACTATCTTGTCAATCTTATCTATCTCATCCACCAAACCAAATTCTCCCTCACAAAACGACAAAACGACAAAACGAAAATGTAATACTAATAAGAAAACGTATCCACACACACATGCTTTATAATATATGATATAGTAAATTATAAAATTCGAGCACGAAAAGCTATCAAGAATTCCTTGTCTAACTTCCAAGAATTTCATAAAATCTCAATCAAATTTACCAGAGTACAAAATGTTTAACCAAACATTAGATTTTCAGAGCATAATCCCATCATACAGTTAGTAGATTTGCATTTGAGCAAAGCAAGTTATTCACAGTAAGTTTTGGGTTGACATTGCTCACATTTTCAACCACTTTGGCTTGACCATCTTCTTCTTCTCACTCGGTTTTTGTTCGGTCTGCTCAGGAACGACAGAGGGGCTCGTTGCAACTGCTTCCGGTGTTGGCTCAGGAGCCTCCTGTTGTGCTACAAATTCCAGACCTTGCAACGACACAACTTCCTCTTGAAGGGAGGGACCCGTGTATGCACCATCATCACCTGAACGAACTCAAAATGATCAAATAATGGAGTGAGCTAAGAAGATATTCAAAGGCAGCCAGCTAAGAGGAGTTATGGCGATTGTGTTTGATGAGGGAACGAGTTCATACAGATTATCGAAGGACTAACTTTGATATCTAAGTTTTGGAAAGACCTCAATGGGCAGAAATTATAGTACCTTTGGGCACCTCATATGCAAAGTACACGATTGCACCTGGTATGAAGCCGGCAGAATAGAAGTCCTGGGACAAATCCTTTATTTGCTTCTTTGGGGGCGTGGTGTCTTCAATACGAGCAAATCGTAAGATTGTAAGCTTAACACTCATAGAAAAGGGGTTTCTCTTGAGAAAGAAAAACACGCAGTAAAGCATACTCACATAGATAGAATGGTAAATCAGAGCGAGCGACCACTTTGGTCAGGAGATCAAATAAGGTTTGAATTGTCTCCGATGGATGAAACGAGGCCTCTAGTGTAAGATTGTCAGGGAAAAACACTCTGATCACCGCCTGCTCATAATTGATTGACAACCAACGACATATGACCAATAATATATTTACAAAAAACAGAAGGCAATTGCCAAAAGATGACAGGATTATACCTTTGTCATCCTTGATCTTCTAGCAGCCTCATCTGCTTCCCGGATCTTTTTTGTCTTCAAGTGTTTATCTACACACGGTTTGATGATGTAAAGATTTTACAATTCCTAGATTCACGGATCCATAATTCGATCATCTATTCAAATTGAAAGTCCATTCTAGGAAAAACTAATCTGAAATCGGAACCAACTCTGAATTACCTTCCTTTTTAGTAGCCAAAACCCGGAAGTAATCCTCTGCTGTGAACTCGTAAAAGTCATCTGTCTCTTCTGTAGTATCTGTACAAGTTAAAAGATAAAACAATGAGCATACCGTCAATAGAAACATCATGAGTTGATTAGTATATGAGTAACTAGATATCTGGATTTACCCATATCAGAAACATTTGAAGGGGTTGCAGAAGCTAGAGATGTTTCAAACACTCGGATATCTCGTCCATACTTTTCTCTAGCAGCTGCAAGCCTCCCCTGGATGCACAAAGAAAACGACTAAATCTCCAGATAACTAAGTTTAATCTAAGAAACATGAACAACTATAAATGTTAAAATGGAAAATGGCTGAGATAAGTCAATTTTGTAATATACTTCTGAAACATCACTAATTCTACCTATGCTGTCAAGATAAAATCAAAGAACTGACGTAATTCAAACAAATTTTTCAGGCCATCACTACCCAAAAGCCAGGGTAACATATTTATCTCTAGTCTGCCAACCGCAATTTTCTCACACGCTTCGTTCAAGTTGCTTCAACGGAGGGCCAAAAGAAAGCTTCAAGAAGACCTCACCGGATCAAAGATGAACGAAAGAAACGAACATCACCTCAAATTTTCACGATAAATCGACTTCTGAACTCGGCATATAATAACTTCCTCAACATTCCTCACTGAAATTAATAAATTCTCAATCCCCCAAAATTAGCACTACTTACATATGCAACTCATACTTTGCAACAAGAAATGAAGATTATCCATTGGACCAGTAGAATCAAGCAACAAATAAGCCCCACGAGGCAAAGCACATCAAATCCCAGACAAAAAAAAAAAAAAAAAAAAAAGAACCTTAGCCAATTCTGATTCCATAGGAGAAACAGCAATGAACCTTCTACGCTTGCAAGATGGTGAAGAATCAATCATCACCGTATAAAGCAACACTTTCTCCGATTCCCTTCAGCTGTTTATCTAAAATGAATTCTCAAGTGTTTCAGAATTGGTAATTGGGTTTTGCTTTCTTTTGGATCGGGTCGGGTCTCGCGGCTTCAATTTCGGGTTTGGGTTTGAGATTCGATGCGTACAGAATTTAGGAAACGTGTTTTAAGGAAAATAAGTAGATGATGGCATCCACAAGGCGCATTAGACGGAGTGCGCGCGCGGGTATAAGGTCGCAGTGTAGACGGTGGAGCACGCCGTGCTTACACGCCTCAACGTATAAATGCACGATGACGCACCACACGCGTCCACCTCGGCCAATCAGTGCCGCATATGCTACACACGTAGTGGCCATGCATCTACGCTAAATTCTAGTCGTTTGAATTATTAAAAAAAAAAAGAACGGTAAAAATCGATTTTAATAATTAAAAACCAATAATTTCTCCCCTTTTTTCCCATTGAACACAACGATCTTCCCCCATTTTTATTAATTTTAATCACAATCTCATTTATAAATATTTCATTTTCCCCCACTTTATTCATTCACACCACAATTTCAATTCTTCACTAAATTCTCTTCACTTCTCTCTATATTTCAATAATTTTATCTTTCAAATTCGTCTCGTTTATATGGATTCATACAGCGCTGGTAATTTATCCGAATAAGATAGTTCAGGTGACAAGCGCGAAAAGTTTCTTAAAATGGCTCGCAATGCGGGGACGATTACAATGAGTTTATTTGGCGGAAATGAAAGCGGCCAATCAACCCCGGTCGAGGACATACATGCACCGAGAACAAGAAGTCGTTGTCGTCTGCCTCATGGAGGATTATTTCTTTGACAATCTGCGATGAGGGTGGGTATATTTTGCCGCCGATTTTGCATGCGCAGAGATTTATTCATGCGCATAGCGGATATGTTAACGGCGTAAGGAGTTCTTCTGGCAGCGATCGGACGACCTTGGGCGACAAGGGCTTTCTGTTTTGGGTTTAGGGATGAAGACAAAAGCCATTGATTCTATCACCAGAGCATTTCTTAGGTCAAAAGTCGTACAAGTTGCAATATATTTTTGTTTTCACCGCTATATAAAATACAACTTGAACTATTCAGTATTTGTAATTGAAAAATCTACAATGCAAGTACATAAGAGAAAGAGAGAGAGTGTGTGCATGAGAGAGATGAAAGAGAATGTAAGGTGAGAGATATGGAAATGTGTGAAAAATGATAGTGATAAGAAAAAAATAAAAGACAATTTCAATCTAAAAACGTAAAAAAGGTGAAAGAATATCTCAAATGATATCAGCCTCGTTGTTCGGGGACTATCCTTCTTAATAATATCCATCAAGTACCGCAAATGTGAGAACGCCATTGTCCATGGATTTTTTTCATAATTCACTCTAATTTTAATTTGTGCAAAACGAAGTTTTGAAATTTTATTTATACATAGCTTATATCAATGTGTTAGATTTGGGGAAAATTTCTTTTTTATTACAAATGAACTAATAATTTTAAAGATCAGACTCCAAATTTAAAATACTTATTGCACACATTAACCACATTACATTAGATTTATTTTCTTGTTTTCATCACCATCATTTTTATATTTTCTTACTGTTTTTTTTTTTCTTGGCAACAATTATTACACTACCTCATAACTAAATTAAATTACTCGACAACGTGATGATCAACTTTATAATAATAACAATTATTTCTATACTAATTAAGCTATGAAAAATGATCAAATATGGTTTTATATAATATATATGGTGATGCCACGACAATAATAATTGGGAATAAATTCCATTTGCGGTGGAGTAGCCCTACAAAATTGTAGTAATTACAAAATTCTCAGAATAAATAATCATGCAATTTCAATTTCCAACCGTTGGAGTTTCGATGAAAAATATTTATATATATTTCCCCAAATATAAAGTAAGTGAATAACCAAACTTTCAAATTAAAAAAAAAAAATACAGAAACCATAAACGTTGTAACCAACGCATGACGACAGCAATAGTGGCAGAGGTTGGCCGGCAAATGACTGCACCGCCGCACATTAGAGTCCCTTCCCCTTATTTCAAATTTTGTAGTACAAACGTGACCCCTTCATCCGTGGGTCCCACCTCTTTTCTTTTTAAAGCAACTTTTATAAAATATCATATAGGTCCCTTCCAATTTTCAATTTGTGCATGCACCCTATGACATACAATTTATTTTCAAATTTTAAATATTTATAGCAATCGCAGAAATGTATACAGGGATCTCGAAAATCGAAGCAAAATGATATAGGAGTCTCCATGGTCACGAGCATGACGAGATAGTAAATACACTAGTGTATTTACTGGTGATTGAGTTTCGAAATTAGTGTTGACTGAGAAAATAAGATTTATTCTGAAAAATATATATAAATTGAATATTTATATCCAATATAAAAGATTGAGTAGAATTAGCACATATAAATATCATGATATTACGAAGAAATGCATTTTTTTGATATATCATCATATATTAACATGAATAAATATATTGTTGGAAACTTTTATTCTCAGAAAAAAACGAAATAGAGCAATAATCACATCAAATATGATTATTCACGATAAGCAAGCAATTTTTAATTTGAAAAAAATGAAACAAAAAACAATTTAGGAAAAGCGTAGAAACGAATTTTGGCATAATTAAGGACCTTTCTGTAATTTGAAGATTTGAAGGGGCTCATCTTTTTCAAAAAAATTCAACTGGAGAGAGAAGGCCATAAAAATCAGAACCGGAAACGAAATCTAATCGGAAAAGCACAAAACCCCCGGAAAATCACAGCACTGAGGGTGTCAGCGGTCGTGGAATGACGATGGACAGAGAAAAGGAGAGAGAAATCGAGCTGGAGAGCGCAATGTACACCAATTGCTTGTTGCTCGGCCTGGATCCGAACGTAATCGG
>JAYDZE010372587.1:0-17351 GCA_034509125.1 Monilaria moniliformis
CGGGTTGCGGGCTATTCGGTTTAGGGTCATTCGGGTTGAGATTTTTTTTCGGGTTGTGATTTTTCAACCCTAACCATATCGGGTTGTCGGGTTAATCGGGCCAACCCACGGGTTTTGGGCTAAATTGACATCCCTACCGAGGAATACTTAACATATGTATATAGTAAGTTGGAAAAAAATTACCTTCGGTCAATTTTTTTATTTTTTTGGCATCACCTTCAGTTTTTTTTTAAGTTGCAATATATGCATATTTGTTTAGATTGACTTAAGCCTCTAAACTGAGAGGCATGGTACTTATATTTAATTTCATAAAATTTCAATGGGTGTGCGCTCCTTTAATTTAATGTTATTGGTCCAATTCCACCTAACCCATGCCCAAATTTTCTACGTCATGGGTAAGCCACGTGGGCGTTTGATTATGGCCAACCAAAATCTCAGTCAACTCTCCTTTTGTCTCGAACGATAGATTTCTTTATATTTCATTCTTTATTTTGATTTGACATTACCACCGTTTTGCTGACATTTCCAATTGGATATGTTGTTACAGATCCCTATGTAGTATAATAACGAATAATTATTGCTACTATATAGTTCATGCTTTTCTCGTCGGTCCTATCGCAACTTCATTTTTCAGCTATTATATTATTATTTCAAATTTTAATCATAATAAAAAATTTAACTATAAAATATCAGTCATAATTCCAAATTTTTTCCATTCATTATTTTTTTAATTTAATATATTTATTTAAATTATTGTATTTTTAAAATAAAAACTACTTAATTTAAATTTCTAAAATTGCATTAGTTAAATGCCGAAAATTACATAATTTAAATTTCTAAAATTACATAGTTAAAGATAAAAGAAACTCCATAGTTCAAATTAATTGGAAATTGTCCAAATATTTTCGATGGGATCTTGTTAGAGGCCACTATGAGGGATGTAGTATCTATAAAAGGAGAAAAAGAAAATAAAAATTAAATATTGCGGTCGTTGTCGTCTCCCACAACGCAGCTGCGTTGTTCTGCCGTCTGATCGCGCAACATTCCATTCCATTCACAGCATCTGCCGCGAACGCGGCTACGTTGTGAATGTCTTCATAAGATTTCCACAATCCTACTGATCCTCACATGATTATACAGTTCATGCTTATTATATTTAAATCATAACAACGACACGAAGCGGTGATATTTACATTTAATTCACATAATCATTTCGATATTACATATTATAATCAATATGTAATTCTATAAGCAATAACATTCACTTAATTAAGGAAATCGAATTCAAATACAGAACATCCTATCTTGCATTCAAAAGCTACAACGGAAATGATAGTCTCACTCTTGTACTTTTTCATTCCCCCATCTAAAACTCAAAGCTTGAGCACCTTATAAAACATTCATATTGTGTATATTACGTACAACAAGAATTAACATAAGTAAACCATTCCACAAATGTCTTCAATTGACAGGTTAGACATGATATGCCAAAAATGCTTTCATAATATGATCTTATCCCACAAACATTTACTGCATTGTACTGACTTAGACTTAACATTTTGTATTCAGCCAGAGGGTCTTAGAGGCTTATCTTAACACTTATAAAAATTTCAGAGAATCTCGTTTCACCTCCAAAAAGATTTATTCGAAAATTCATAGAGATGCACATTTTACTACAATCTATCAAAAACAGGATAATTTCTGGCAGTTCATTTGAAACAATTTATAAAATTAGCAAACGAATATCATAAATCATCAAAAATTACAGAAGGTTTCTAGACACGCTATAATTATTTTAAAAATTGTTGAATCAAGAATTTCATCACTTTAAACCCAGTGAAAAAACTATAAAATAGAGCACTTTTCAAACTTTTTCTAAATTTCATTCTAAAAGCATTTTCATAGATTCAAGCATATTTGTAGACCAAAATACCTAGATTTCATAATACCACATCTAACATAGTATTTTGAATAAAAATAACAAAATCTTAAAAGTTTAGCCTATTTAAAAACACATTATCAACTTCAACAATTTGTTTTAAGACTAATTTCCAAGACTTCATTTTAATCAAAACAACATACATAAACATCATAATATGTTTTGACATCATAATATACTATTATTTAAATTCAAAATTCTCATTTGAAAGCATAATAACCAAATACATAATCAACATAAAATCTACACTTATGGCACATAAGCATTTTACTTTTCAGTTCAAGTTTGAATTTTTTTAGAAACTGCCTTGACTTTGAAAATTCATTCTGACCTCATTCGAAGTTGGAAATTAGTGAACCCAATGACCAAAAAAAGCTATGCATGTCTATTTCACAGGGTATATATTTCAAAATCTATTTTTAAGCCATTTAAGAGATATTCATCTTTTAACACAAACTATCAAACTTGAAATTCAAAATGACAGTTTATTTGTAAAAATTACTAAAAATTTATACATGCATAGGAAAATCATAAAACTTTACACAATTCTCGAAACATTCTGAATGAACTCCAGTTAAAATTTCAAAGTATTGGTTAACACAGCCTTACAAATATCTACCGAAGTAGGGTAATTATGGGCTACGTAAGAAATTCTTTTACTTTAAAAAAAATAGTGGCTATTCATATAATAACACAACATATAACCAATTCTAATCCAAAGAATTCCAAATTTAACATACAATCAGTAAGATCATAAATATAAACCAATACATGCATGAAGTTAATTCATCAAAAATCAAACTAAACTTCACTTTCTTTTCCAGAATTCCAACAAATCGTATGATTTTTTCACTTAGCATGCTCAAACCATTAATAATTTAATTACAATTCCACATGCATAACCTATAATTCGAATTATAACAAGAAATTCCTCACTTTTCTCCTAAAACTTTCGGTTTCTCCCCTTGCCAAATATAGGCTTACAAACTCTTAATCCTAATATAGGATTAGGGTGGTTAAAATAGTGGTTATAAGAAGGGGAAAAAAGACAACTTACTAACATATATTCAATAATTCAAATAGTATAAAAATATCTCACTTCTCTTCGAATTGTGATAACTATATTTAAAAGAATAAATTCGTCAAGTTTTAAACATTATTACATTATTGCAACAGTATATATTTGTCCAATAAAATGTTAGTTATTTTGGATTGTTTTTAAGTTACAAAATTTAAAACATAAACCATTTTTTAAATGGTGAACGAAAAAGATAACCTTAAGTAATATATAAATATTTTATTAAGGACAATTACTGAGGATTATTTTAGATAATTTAGCTAGAAATATATGGTTTTATTTATTTATTTTTTGCTTAGAACAATTTTACTATAGAAGATTACTAAAAATTTAAAATTTATTAATTTTATACAAATAGAAATGTTATTATATTAATATGTCACGTAATAATATTTTTTAGAAGTGATAACAATTAAAATTGCTAGTCGTACATCTCTAAAAAATTGCTATTCAATTAATTTGTAAATTAGTTTGAGAAGTTGATCTATTCCAAATCGCATATGTATACGGCAGTACACAAAGGATGACCATCAATCAAACTTTCCCCGAGATTCAGATATCGTGCGACTATTCCCACGACTTTCTTGCTTGCCATTTCTAGGGATTATATATTATTACTATTAAAAAATAACAAAAACAATATGGGTGTGTAAACAAGATGAGGAGAAAAGAGAAAAAGGTAAGAGCTGCTTTTGTAGTGAAAATACCATTTGTAGTATATATATATAGGCTAAGAACACTCCTATATTACTTAACTAAGAACAAATCTCGAGTATTAAATTACATCAATGGACGGTCCAGATTATAATATGGTAATGTCCGAGAAATTAGGCACCATTGAACTACCAAATTTACACCCCATTATATCACGTAATCTATACCATATCTATGGAAAGATTTGATTTTTACAGCATTTAATATTTGTTTCCCAAAATATTATTTTTATTAATGCTAATGTTGTCAAAAATAATGATTATTAATCTGATTAGTAATGCTTATTTGTATTAGACGTGATGTTTCTGGCTAACCTTTTATTATGATATGCATTATGGCTTAGTGCAAGTCATTCTGCTATCATTAGTAATGATGTTGTTGACTGTGAGTAATGCTGATTTGTATTAGATGTAATGTTTCTGGCATATATTTATTTTTATCATTGCTAATGTTTTCTAATTGTACAAAAAAAATCCATGATCCTACGATTTTAGGAAAAAATTGAAAATTATAGGAGTTAAGGAGATCCCATGATTTTCGCATTTTTTCTAAAATCGTGGGATCATGAATTTTTTTTGTACAATTATGCCCTATAATGATATTTAACTTCTTCTATAATGTTGTTTCGATTTCTATCAAAATGTCAGATGGCTGATTATTTTCGCTCCGATCCTAAAAATATGTGGATGCAATTAGTTCTTAGTTTTGCCCAAAGAAGTGAATTCTCATTTGATTACAACTCTATATATATATATATATATTTTTCTTTTTCACTAATTAAATCGAATCTAATTATTGCTAAGTTAAGAATATATTCATGTGATTGAGGGCATTAGTTCCATATTCAAAATGATATAATGGTCGTTGGATAGAAATTTTATCAGTAAAAAATTTAACCAAGAATTGAAGTTCACGTATCTTAATTAGAAAAGGGAAGAATTAATAATACGACGCGTTGAGGAAATTGAATGCATGGGTTGAAAAGCAAGGAGTTGGGCAACCCATGCAGTGGAAAATTCGTTTTTGAATTGATTCAGCCGACACAGGAAAAAGTTTAAATCTGGTTTCAAAGTAGAATAATGGTGGAAAATATAAAAGTTAACAGCCGCCCCATTATTTTCTCCGGGAACAAAGAGCATTTCTTCATTAACTAAACGTGCCCACTGCTCATCAATTTTGTCTGTTCATACCACCGAAATGTTTGGTTTTATATTTAGATTTCATTTCATATCTTCCCAATTTTACAGTTTGAGTTTTATACCTAAAATAAATATTTAAAAAATATAAATAGTCGTGTTAGTATGCCTTGAATCTGTATAGTTGGGCCCAGTCCATTTTGTGTGCCTATAAATATAGTGAAGTAGGGCACAAAATAGACAATCTGAATCTGAATCTGTAATCTGTATCTGTAATCTGAAGCTGCTGTCATAATACAATCCGTTCTCCTTTCTTGCCCGTGAACGTAGCCAACACAACGTTGGTGAACCACGTAAATCTGTGTCTCTTTACGTTTCTGTTTGTTTCGATTACTCATTTACCCTATTCCGTCACAACAAATCTCATGAATGACTTTAATTTTATATATAATATTCGAAATATAAATCTGAAAAAATTATGATAATTTAAAGATTGTGCATATTGATTAAATTTTTAAAAGTTTTTTATTTTATGTTTTCGTTCTTGTCAATTTCTTTCCTTTTTTCTCATTTTTACAAAGAACACATCGTTTTATTTACATGTACTATCATTCTAAATAAAATATCCAACATGCATCTGAAATGAAAGATCATAAAAGAGTGTTAGTTTAATATATAATATTCAAAATATAAAATTATTATAAATAAATTATGTTAATTTACAATTTATTTAATTAATAATATAGTGCTTGGTGCCTAATTAACAACATTAAATTTATTTTTTGTATAAAACGTGTGTAAATAATTATATTAGCTAGACATAGCAAATTGAATTTGAATTTAGTCTGTTCATATTGGTTGAACATTAATTAACATTTTACTATAAAACTGTCATTAAAATTAATTGGCGATCAATTGCAAATTAGAAACTTCATTGTTGATAATAAAATATAGATAGATAGATTAGAATTTAATTACACAAAATATTTTTTATTTGGCCGAAAGATGTTTGTTATTGCGCTCTCTCTCTCTCTTGGGGTAAATGATCTTAAACTGAATTTTGCAAAAAACCAAATTTATTCCTAAGTTAGTAAATATCTATTCTATATTTCTTATTCCTTGGACCCTAAATTAATGAAGAAATATGATGATGCTAAAAAGTTAGAATTGTTTATACATGTTTGTGATTTAGTTATTGTATGAGTGCATGATTGAACGAGTTAATCACATTTTTAATTAAATTAGAAAGAAAAGAAAAGAACTAAGTAATAGTAATATTTTAAAAATATATTCATAGTAAAAAATTTATCTAGTCATCCTTAAAATTTAGTGATGTTGGGCATGAGTTTTTTTTTTTAATGGAGAAACTGATTCTCTCCCCACAGTACACCTTGACCTTGTTCGGGATTCACATCATAAATCCGACTTGCTGAGTGATGAATGGTAAGAAGTAGAGAGGAAGCTTTTTGTCATGCAAGAAAGCATATAGTTAGTGATATTTCTCATGCCTGGGGAGAAGTTAATAAGGGGTAATGATCTGGAAGTCAGAATTTCTTTTAAATTTTGCTATTCTTTCTTCAAATGTAATGATCTGAAAAATTAAATTTCCTTTTATTCTGCTTTTTTCCTCCTCAAAGCAAAAATATACTCTTTCCGTCCGCCAAAAATAGTCATATTTTTCCATTTTGGTCCGTCCACCAAAAGTAGTCCCATTCCATTTATAGAAACTTTCTCACAATACAATACCCATAAACATCAATTTATTTACAACTTATACTACTAGGACCCACCACTTTTTATCTCTCCAACCACTTTTTCTTCATCTCTCTCATACTTTATCAACTACTCTTTCTCTCTCCAATCACTTTTTCTCCCTATCTCACTTACTTTACCAATTTTGCATTAAAACCCGTGCCGTCCACCAATGGAACTGTAATTGGTGGACGGAGGGAGTATATAATTTTAACCAAATCCAATTTGTTCACCAATTTGAGATTACACCATCAATCTGATTATTGTAACTAAGAAATAAATTAATTGAAAAAAGAATAGTGTAATTTATAAAAAGTGGTGGGCAAAAGTGCTTCAACGCTCTCAATCATTTTCATTATTAAACCTTATCATGTATTAAAGGCACATGTTGCTGACCATTTTTTCAGACTTTATTTATTATTATTGTTTCAGACTTATCACTAACAAGAATGTCAGTTTCCTAGTTGGGGACAATTTTATTTTATTTTTAATTATTCAGATAAGGCTTAGACCGTCTCCATTATTCACAAAAATATTTCAACGGTTTATGTATTAATTTCATCGAACATTGTCTTTTTTTTTTTCTTTCAAATATTGTGCAAGGTATTAGTAACACTACGTATTGTTTGACGTAAAATAGATAGTGAATTTGATTATGTCTTTCGTTGAAATTTTTTTCATGACTTTATTGATAATATGATAACTCAATGATCTTTTTTGTGTGTTTCAGAATACAGTTAACCAATATATTAACTAATTAATTACAATAAATTGGATCACATTTTGCTGTTTTTTCTTCTGCAGTATCTCAACGTGACGTGAGGGGAAATGGGTCATGTTCGTCATCATGAATAAAATAGTACTTTCTCCGTCCACCGTAAAATATATTATTTCGCCAAAAATGAACATCTACAATAAAATATCTCATTTCAATTTTACTATTTTTGGTAAATTAGTCTCAAATCCATTAACTCATTCAAATTCAGCTTTATATTGTTAGTTCAAACAATTCATGAAACATAATTATAAATATGGTAGATTTTGGGAAGTATTTTGTTATGATTATCAGTCAGAACGAGATTCATGTTCAAAAGCATAAAATAAGATAAATTTTTTCATATTTGGTGAACTGATTTTTCTTTACAAATTACAATATCTCATCACTAAGTTCTCATATTTCTAAATATATATCACAAGCTTTCGAATATTCTATGAAATTAGTTTCTATATAATTTTTCCAGCGACAAAATTTAATTGAAATTTGAGAATTACAGAGAAAATGAAATAAATTAATTAACCCCTTAAAAGAGAATTGCAGCATCTACATTTTTTTTTCTAAAGTCCAATTTTTTGCAAAATTGTTTTTAATGACTTTTTGGTTAATTAAAATTCTCATGGTATTTTCATAAAAAAGGGCCATTTTATTTGGTGATGAATCCATTTATCCAAATGCCAAAAAGGAAAAAGAGAGACAACATAATCCAATGAAAGATTCTTGATAAGATTATAATCAATATATGTGTCAAAATCTTTCTCCAATTCGATCCGAGTCATCAAATAGATTGGTCCACAAATTTATACAATTGAAACATACTTATCATTATCAATGACATAACTTTTGAAGAGCAACCACATAAATTAATTAGAAAAAATATTAAATAAGTATAAAATAAGAAATTGCAATGTCAATTTTAGGGGCAACTTAAATATAATAAGCAAGATCTTGTCTTGTGCTTCAAAAATTTGTGGGTGTTACTTGTTTGTTGGGATCTTGAAATTTCTATATCTATATAAAATAATATGTTGTGATATTCACCAATGAGACTATTTTTGGTGGACGGAGGGAGTATTTAAGAAAGCAATGCCATTTTTTGTTTTAGTAAATTTAGTTATTGTATTACAATTGAATAAATACTCTCCTTTTTATTTTAATAAGGCTTTAAAATCTAGAGACACAGATTTTAAAAAACGAATAGTAATGAATATTTTATACTATTAGACCATAAATTAATTAGAAAAAATATTAAATAATTATAAAATAAGAATTTGCAATGTCAATTTTAGGGGCAACTTAAATATAATAAGCAAGATCTTGTCTTGTGCTTCAAAAATTTGTGTGTGTTACTTGTTTGTTGGGATCTTGAAATTTCTATGTCTATATAAAATAATATATTGTGATATTCACCAATTAGACTATTTTTGGTGGACGAAGAGAGTATTTAAGAAAGCAATGCCATTTTTTGTTTTAGTAAATTTAGTTATTGTATTACAATCGAATAAATACTCTCCTTTTTATTTTAATAAGGCTTTAAAATCCAGAGACAAATATTTTAAAAAATGAATAGTAATGAATATTTTATACTCTTAGACCATAAAATAGAATTCCATTTACTTTGTATACGAATTTTAATAAATTGTTCGAATATAAGTAATCCCACTTTTATTATAATTTTAAATGGTATATTTCACCAAAAATAAAAGATATAAAAATTAATATTAATTAATAAAATAAGAAAAAAATAAAACAACTAGACTTAATATGACATAAATTTGTCAATAATGAGTAAACTGGTTTATTAAAATAAAATGGGATGATTTAATATGGGAAGAGTATAATTTATCTTAAATTTATTTAATGTTGAGCCTTAATTTGGGAAGGCATATAATATAACGCTGCAAAATTATTCCGATAAAATTATTTCTAATAAATTATACATATTGAAGAAAATTTGAAAAACAAAATTTAATATACAATAATGGAAGAAAAATATAAAATGTCGAATGTTCAGAAAGTGTAGGGAAGATGATTGTTGACGAATCAACTGAAAAAAAATGAAAGACAACCGCCCATCTTTCCCCTGTGATTGCGATTTTGCAGAGAACACTTTCGATCAAAGTGCACTTTGGATCAAATCCGCACAACGCCGATACACACTATCTCCACTTCAGATTACATTTTCCAACTCTTCGTTCATCCGATTTACAAAAAAATAAAAAATAAAATCAATTAATTGAAAACAGAAAATAGGAAGAAATTGAGAGAGATGACGCAGAGATCTCTACGCGGAGGCCTGGGGATTGATCAAAGCAGGGAGAGATGCGTGGGTTTTATACTGAAGAAGAGGGCGTATTGGATTATAAGGTTAGGGTTTTGTAAAATACCCAAAACGCCCTCCGGCCTTCGGTCAGAAATATTGCTATATTATTAGTAGCAAAGATTATGGTTTAGACTTTGAATATTGTGTTTGTCATGTAATTTATATGTTTAATTTTTTTATAGGTTTATATATTATAAATATAGAATTGTTAAGAATAAAGAAAAAATATAGATTAATTTTTATAACTTGCTTTTAGTCTGATTAACTTGCTGAGTTATCCCGAAACCCGAACGTTTAGGTTAGATTGAAAATTTCTAATCCAATAAAATTCCAACTTGATTAGCCTGCACCCGATTAACCCGTAACCGAGTAGGGCTGACCCAAAACTCGATGAACTTATTCGATTGACATCCCTACTTTTTTTTCCTTTTTCTTTTAATGGTTTGATTCCTCATTCTGTTTAAAATGCATATTTTTTTTTACTTGTTTGTCTGTGTCATGTCAATTGTTAAGTGACTCAAATAATTAGTTACTAACAAATTATGTCGTATAAATTGTCATATATAGATTATACAATTTTTAGCATAATTATAACTTTTTAAGGTCACTATGTATTTTTAAACCGTCTTTGTTACCATTTCTAAATATTTATAGGAAGAGAGGCTCAAACGAGAATCCTTTTTTTTTATCGTAAGAATGTGAAAACCATTTTCCACTCTTAGATGATAAAGATTTACGATGAATACATTTTCTTGATTAATGAATGTAGGTTCTAGGTTCTAATTTGAAAGCCAACGAAATTTCGAAAGACTACACAAAAATGGATTATGAGGTTCTTTCTAGATCAATACTAAAAGTAAAACTTAGCAGTTTCTTTGAAAAACGACTTATAAAAAAATTATATATATTTTAAGTACATACTCAAACAAATAAAGCTAAGAACCCAACTAGAAAAAATAATGACTAATGAGCTATTTTGCAGGTTTTCCTGCAATTTATACTTTCAATGACTCTTCTAAATATATACATTCATACAAAAATTATATCATTTATGTTAAATTTATCGAGAATTTAACCAAAACTTTTCCTCAAAAAAAAAAAAAAAAAAAGTTTGCAGCTAGTACAATTGGTATCGGTGAACGAAGTTAATCTATAACTGGGCCTTCATCATTAGCCCATGATTTATATCATTGTAGAGAGAGAGAGAGATGGAGGAGAGAGAGAGAGCCCATTGTTTCTAGTGGGTGACTCTATTTTGGGCCTAATATTCTATCTTGGCGACAACATCCAAAAGCCCAACGTAAATACGTCGTGGGGTAAAGTAGTAAATAATCCATGTGTCAGATTTATGGTCGAGAAGCGAATGGGCTGAACTGATGACGTGGAATTTCTTTGCCAATTAAATATAATTTGAGTTTGTCGTTTGTATATATGTAGTATGCTAATTCCACAAAAAAAAAAAAAAAAAAAACTTTTAGAGTGATAAAGTCTAATTTCAATCGAATTTACATAAATCCTTGTTGGAAATTGGAAATTGTTAAGGCTACTAAAGCTTTAAATGACATTTTTTGCATTTAAGATATTTTATTGCTAATTTGTATGACATTACCTGTTGCACACATAAATATACGATATGTGACACTTATGTACGGTTCAAGATTCACAAAGATTAGGTCCCAAAAGTTAAAACATATATTTTCTTTATATAATTCTTAAATTCTAAATTATTAATATTATCGTATTTTAAGTATCTACGGATACAATATAAAATATTACAATAAAGTTGAGCGGCCACCACCCACACAAGAATATAATAATTAATGTATTCGAAAAAATAATAATACATTAATATTCATTTAAATAATAGTCATTTTCCGACCAATTTTAGAGAGAGCTTATAAATTTAATTTCATTAGGTGAACCAATTTTAACTCAATCGATCTGATTTTTTTCAAAAAAACCTGATGGACAGCCATAATGTGGCTATTTAGCACCACTCATAATATTATACTATAATGTAATAAAGGATCTGAATTGCATTTTTAGACTTTTAAGACAAAGGAGTGACAACAAAACGACAAGCATTTTATTTCACACTCGCATTTTATTTTTTTTACATTGCAGCATAACATTAATTACAGGATACTAAGTCGATCATCAACTGAAATCCCAAATCATGCCACGTAATACACAGGATTAGGCACTTTGAAGGTCCGAATTCCAGCATTTTCACCAGTTAGGTCACTCCATTGATCTCCCACATTACCTGCAATCCTGTATCGTAGATCGACTAGTTCCTTCCTCTTCTTGGATTTGTATTGCAACATGGAATTTTCATTATCACCGTCGCTTCTGCATATTCGATATTTTATTTCATCAGTACATGTAGACGAGTATCAGTAATTAACTAAGGTACGACATCAATTAAAATATGAGAATCTTGTCTCAGTCACATCATACTTGAGGATGAGGTTAGACCATCCCGAATAACCAGCTTCTTGCAAAGCAACAACCAGCTTCTCTCTAAGAGATTCCGGTGCTCCTGATAAAAGAACAATCTCGAAGCCATTATCCGACACGAAGTCGTAGAGGTATTGAATCGCCGGCACCGCCGTGGAGTTAGAGACCAGCCACTCGTAGTATGACTGGGTACCTATCGGCTTTGTCCTGCATGAGATAACCCAAAACTCATCAGTTCGATTCGTTTAGTACATATTTTACAAATACTTACGTTTGGTTTGGTGGATAGAATAGATAAGATCGATAAGATTTATCGGATTGGATGATTATTAACAATCAATCCATCGTTGAGTCGACAAATAATCATTCAATTGGATGATCAGAGTGCGGATCTAGGTATACGCCATGAGCCAAATCATGCAAACGGAACATTTAATTAAATTGGATGGTTTCATCAGTTATATCTTATCACTCAAACCGAACCCCACCGGACTGAAGAAAATAATTAAAGAATTGAATATATGGGTTGAATTAATTAATATTACCCATATTCGACGTGAGAACTAGCAAGGTAGTCGAGATTACTAAGCAGGGTATCTTCGACGTCAAACACCCAAACGTCCTTGAGGAAGGCGTCCTTTTGGAAGGTGTCGGCGTATTCTATGGCGGCGACGGCGACGGCCTCGACGTCGAGGCCCCACTGCTTTTTCTCGAGGTAGGTTTTGATGTAGCTCTTGCAATAACTAGGGATAGTGTACCAGTCTCGGAGGTTGTAAGCCTCCACCCCTACTCTGAAACTCTGGCAGTTGATTTTGTAGTACTCGTCGCGCACGGCGGCGCCGGAAGGCCGCCGTAGCAGTCGGATTGGGTTGTCGGCGTTGAATCTTGCATGGGAAGTTGAGAGTAGGGTTGCTAGAAAGACGAGGAGGAGAGAGAGTCTCATTTTGGAATTTGGAGAGCGGGAGAGGGAGAGAGAGGGATTATGCATGTCTGAGGAGACATGGGCCGTTTAAATAATTGAACCTTTTTCTAATTGCCCTCTTTTTTGGTAGAGAATTACCAAACTAGCCATTCCAACCATGTAAATATGTAATATTCTAGTCAATTAATAGGGTGTCCAAAATTGAACCTAAATGTTCTCTTGGCACAAATCCAAACAGCGAAATTATTCGTAAATAGAGAGGTCTAGCATTCAAACTCGACTGCTCCGCTTTTTTCCGAAATGTTGTGCTTTAATTCCTTTAGGTAGGATTTTCTTCAAGAAATTCAAATTAAATCAATTTTTTTTTCACTTTTAAAAAAATCAATAGTTTATTGATCTATAATTAGATAGGATTTAGTATTTTAAATGAAAATTAATTAGTATTTCCTAATTTGTGTAGAAATGTAACAATTTAATTATACGACTATTATGCATCTAGACTTAGCCCATAGCCTACACAAAATTTTCTACAATTTTAATATATGAAGACATTATCTCCATAATAGCACCGATTTTACTATTTATTTTACTGCAAATCTGTAATGGTATTTGGTAAGTTATATCATCATCGTAAACTCATCGTAAACGTACTATCAAGTGTCATTGATAAAAGTAAATGTGACAGGACCGTCACGTCGAAAAATTGACATCGCAAAGCTGTGTGATTTTTTTTTTCCTTTCTTCAAGTAAAAAATAAATAAAAAATGGTAGATTTTTCCACCATTAACTATGTGTGTGTAGGGGTGTTAGAAACTGAACCTAATTGAAGTGTTCAATTAGTTGTGGTTGGGATTTGGTTCAAGAAATCCTAAATCAAAACTAAATAAAATTTTCGCTTCAAAACAAGAAAAGAAAACGAAATTATATAATTATACCCTGATACACGATTTTTAGGAGGCTTTTTTTTTATGATTAATAAGATACTGATTGAATATTTTTATCATCATTCTTCGAAATTTTCAAATTTTACTCTTTTAATATGATATAAAATCAAACAAAATTAGCTCAAACGAGAAAAATATCAAGAACCTTAAAAATATTCTAAAATTGCAATCTATCTTACTAAATAATTGATTAACCTATACTATTTTGTTTATCGAGGACGATGCTAAAAATAAACATCGTCCTCCTATTGTATTGGTATAGCAATCATGGATTTCAATCATGCATGGTACACATGTTATGAGGTAGCTGATGAAATTAATTATGACAAGACATTTTGTTTCTTATGTTTCGTATTGTTTTGAAGGTGGGGATAACCCTAATTTGACAAGGATAGTTTTAGGATCTTACGCGATTATTGAATTTCATCACATGCGCGAGCATTACTATGTTTATGTAATAGAACATATAGATATATACTTTTTGGGATGTTTTTCTTTTATTGCTAAGAAACTAGACAGCAATGGCGGATAGAAGTGAAAGGAGACGGGCTTAAGCCCCTACCAAACTATTTTTTTCTTCTTCTTTTTTCTATTGTTAGTGTTGTGACGGAATATGGTAATTGAGTAATCGAAACAAACAGAAACGTAAAGAGACATAGATTTACGTGGTTCACCAACGTTGTGTTGGCTACGTCCACGGGCAAGAACGGAGAACAAATTTTTTTGTGATGGCGGCTACAGATTACAGATACAGATTGTCTATTTTATACCCTACTTCTCTATATTTATAGGCACATAAAACAGACTGGGCCCAACTTGACAATTAGGGCCCAATATAGAAACATAGCATACCGTTTGCGTAGCGGCAAACTATGCAGAAACATAGCATACAGAAACATACCCCCGTTTGCGTAGCGGCAAACTATATAGATTCAAGGCATACTAACAGTTAGTTTTATTAAAATTATCTGGAATTATCTTTAGTCCTTATAAAGTTTATGCCAATGAAGATTAATTGTCGGAGGTTGGAGGTTTAGGAAGACTGAAAGTAGGGGTGAGCATTCGGTTTTCGGTTCGGTTTTTTGTCCAAACCGAACCGAACCGAAGAACCGAAATTTTTTCAAAATTAAAACCGAACCAAACAAAATTACCCGAAAAACCGAAATCCGAACTATGAAAACCGATCCGAACCGAAAAAACCGAAATTTCATAAAATTATCCGAAAAACCGAAAATCCAAAAAATGTAAATAAATAAATAAATAAATAAATAAATAAATAAATAAATAATTGTTATGTAAAAATATAAATATATGTATATATTATATATATATATATACACACATATATAAATGTATATGCATATATTTAGTTATTATTATATTATTATATATATATATATATATCTAATATTAAATATAAATTCGGTTTTTTCTATTTTTTTTTCGATTTATAGTATATCCGAACCGAACCGAATCGAAAAACCGAAATTTGCGAAAAATCAAAACCGAACCGAACCGAAATCCGAAAAAAATCGAAACAAATTTTAAATTTCAATTTTGGTTCGGTTCGGATATTCGGATTTCGGGTATTTTGCTCACCCCTAACTGAAAGTGTCTTACATAAGCATGATTTTTAGATTTGGTTAATATATTGCATTATAGTTTTTAAATATATCAAATATATTATTATGTTTTTTTTGTATAATATATATTTTTTAATATGTATATATATCCGATTATAAGAAATATGCTTAATAAAGTCTCTACCAACATTTTTTTTTTCTGCGTCCCCCTTATCAGACCGTCGTAGTAATCTCAAGGTCGATTGAAATTTGCCATAGCAAACATGTGCGTCCTTTTTGTGTTTTTTCAAATTTTATTTTTGGTGGATTTTTCATTTATGTGTTTTCAATTTCATTTTGCTTGATTTTTCAACATTGTGTTTGGATTTTTTAAAATTGCTCCAAGATTATTTCTTCTGTGTGTGTGTGGAGTTTTTTGTGTGCATTTGTTTACTCTCTTAGTAAAATCCACAAACACAGAGAGTAAATGAACAGATGAGTGAAACACATAAATTATAACTACATGCCTATAAAAATTTGAGAAAATAATGATCTGTATGATGTTAGTTCCTAATTATGATTAGACATGTAAGATTTTTTTTTTTTCGTCATATTGATAATATCAACAATTAGACTTTCTGAATAGAAGAAAGTTTGATCATATAAAAAATATTTAATTTGTAAATAAAAATACATATTGACTTTTAATTGTGTTCTTAATTATGTAAACACACCAATAATAAATAATATCATCATATTCCTTCCGTCCGCAAAAAATAGTCTCATTTGTGGACAACACGAGTTTTAATGCATAATTGGTAAAATATGAGAGATGGAACAAAATGGTTGGAGATAGAAAAAATGGTTCATAAAGTAAGAGAGAGGTAGAAAAAATGATTGTAGAGATAAAAGTAGTGGTATAAGTTGTAAATAAATTGATATTTAATGGTATTATATTGTGAGAAATTTTACAAAAATAAAATGAGACTATTTTCGATAAACGAACTAAAATAAAAAAATTCGATTATTTTTCGTGGATAAAAGGGTATAAAAAAAACGAGCGGTGTGTGTTTGTTTCAACGCAAGGTATCATTGCACGTGCTTAATTGATGAATGAGCGATATTTATTAAATCATGGGACCACGTGGCTCATCGCATCTCACTACTGCCTAGGCTAGAGTGAGATAGAGAGAGAATTGCCGTTTTAAATAATTAATTGCACCATTTTAAATACTACTGGGCTTTATTTAGATAATTAATTGCGCCATTTTAAATAATTAATTGCGCCATTTTAAATAATTAATTGCATAATTTGCCTCTCTTTTGCAGAGAATTACCAATTTAGTTGTTCCAACTTTCCAACCACTGATTTAATTTGTAGGCAAAACCATGTATGTAATATGACCAATTAAATCTTAACCTAATTGAAGTGCTCGATTTGTTTCGGTTAGGTTTGGTTCGGTTTAAGAAGTTCAAAACCAAAATAGTTTAAAGTTTTTGTTTGGAAAAAAACTGATATGAATTTATTATTTACTTATTACTACGTATGTTCCATTAAGGCCCAGTTTGGTAGTGGTGATAGGCCCAGATAAGATAAATTATCTGGGCCCAACAGTACTAATCGTCTGTTTGGTAGAACAGTTTATTTTTATCTTCGGGCCGTCGGGCCGAGATAACTTATCCCGGCCCGATCAAAAAACACGTAAAACGGCGTCGTTTCACCATAAATGGTCTGATACTGAATCG
>JAYDZE010372698.1:0-17350 GCA_034509125.1 Monilaria moniliformis
GATTGGAAATAAAACCACATCCCATAAATCACGGTTGTTTCCATATATAACGAAAAAGATTGAAAATCAAATCTCTTCCCATAATTTTTGGTTTTTTTATAACCGAAAATAACAATTGATATTAATGATCTGTAATATCATTAGTTACGCACACAAATAATCATTAAATGTCCAAACGAATATCATTAGAATTATCTGCAGTAAATAATCATTAATCCGTTGCTTTTGTCAAAATTATGTTTGTACCCTTTTCGATTTTTTTAATATATTTCCATGTGACACGTGGCATATAAATTAAGCGTTGGATCTAAAAAATGGATGCTCCAGATTAGTTCTTAGTTCTGCAATAAGAAATAGTTCGGATATGATCACTACTTATATATATATATATATATGAAATGTGTGGATCCGATCATGGCCCTAAGAAATCAGTTTGTCATCTTGAATTTCACTTTTTTGAACATTTTCTCGTTTGTATTTTCTGGATAATTCGTGGGCACCCGCTTTGTATGGGATTTGGAAGCTACAATATGCAAGATTTTATGTTATATTTTACTATTAGTCCATGTTCTGCGCTAAATATTTGTTTCTAAATTTGACTATGTGTGAAAATTGGGAAATTAATAAATTTGATGGGTATCGGCAACAACCATGAGGTGGAGAAGGTCCAGTATGTCGGCTCCAGTGGGTTCCCACAAATCACAATTAGGATCTAAACCCATGTCTTAACTGTTTTTAAGTTGAAATTATATCCCTCTTTGATCATTTCTTTTTAACATCTTTGTGTGATTTAGTTTAACCTGCCTCCAATCTTTGCTACTTTCAATTATTGTGTCCCAAAAACCTTTTACATGGAGAATAATAAAAATGTCGTCCAAAATTCCTTCTTTTTTGCTTTCTTGAAAAATCAATTTCAATTGCCAATTACACCTAATTTAAGTAGCAAAGCTTAAGCATCATAAGATTTTCGTTATAGAAAATTTTTGGATTCAATTATACTTACGTGTGATGAAGTATTTCCTACCTTATATGATGATATAGTGATCTCGACTACATACAGTATAATATCTTAATTGATATCATGTATATATAATATATAATTCTAAGAGAAAAATGAATTTCAATTGAGTAAAACACACTCCAAAGGAGACTTGGCCGTACGACTCACCGTTTCTTGTTCCTATAATAAGAGGGGGTTAAAGGTTCAAATAATTTATTTTTTTATATGAGAATAGAGTTCAAAAAAGTTTGGTTCTAATTTTTTTTCAATCTAACTGAATCAATTTGTTCGTTTAGAACAAGATTGACATTGTGATTATGTAGATATGTTTGTTCTTTACAAGTATGCGACTTGTGGAGCTAATTGATTATTACTATCGGCGCGAAGAGATTAATAATTAAGAGGTACACAAAACTACACAAGTGTGCTACCAAATGCAGGAGTGGAGCTTTGATACTATTAGGATTAAATAAATCACTATTTAATCAGCAATGGGCAGCTAATAGCACAAATTTTCGTCGAATTTCGAATTTTCCCACAAACTCAAAACTTGATCGCAAAGTTCATGAACTTTGTCGTTGTTTGAGATTTTCCACAACCTCCAAAAATCGTAACTGGCGTGGTAAAAATAAAGTTGAAGTGACAATTAAATGTAACAAAACATCGTCGTTTTTATTTTATTTTGGACTATTGGTTGCTAATATCACGAACTATGGCTGAATTCTGGATTTTCCCACCAATAACCCTTTTATTTTAGTACCAAAATGACATCATTTTGTTACATTTAAATGACACTTCAACTTTAATTTTGTCACGTCAGTTATGATTTAGAGAATTGTGGAAATCTCAAATAACGACAAAGTTCATGATTTTTGCGACAAAATTTTAAATTCGCGGAAAAATCCAGAATTAGGGCGAAGTTCTAGCAAGTCAATTGTATTTATTCAATTAACATTTTCCTTAATTATTACAAGTCCCAAAAGGCCGCAGTACTAATTACTTAGCATGTCAAATTGATTAAACTTTTGAAACAGAAGAGCAACTAACATCCATTTGAACTCAATATTATAAAAGAAAAATACAATTCTCGAGCTTATCAACTGGAAGAGACAACACATAGAATTTGGGCCTATGGGCCGAATGTAGTTGGAAAATATAAGTGTATAAAAAGTTCAATTTTGGGATGGCCCATCTCTATTAAAGTTATTCTAGGCTCTAGCTATAATATAAGCCCATACCCCCACCCCCGACCCCCACCAAAACATTTCTTACACATACACACACACACACACACGTTGGATAATGGATAGTAGTTAAAACGAATGCCTCATGAGTTGCAGACTTGCAATCAACCAAGAACTTTCTTTCCCTTTCCACAGGCAATCTTCCACCTAAAACCATTAAACACAACTTGACTAGAATGTTGTGCCATTAATGTTATCTTGAATGCAATGAGGAATGATTCGACTATTGTGATTATAAGGTTTGACAAATAATTAGACGAATGAGTCAAACCAACTTGCGAGCTACTAAGAAAAGGAGTTCGAAAATGACTGGGTACAAGTTTAGTTTATAAATACTATTAGTTGAATTATGCCGACTTCAATCTTTGAAAACAAATCTAACTTGACAAACGGGTTGGAGTATATGTGTTGTAAGTTTGACAATGCCAATCTTAGACAGAACCAAAGGTGGAACAACATGTATTATTGAATATTGAGGTATTATGTTTCCAAAACTATGAAGTGGGTTTTTTTTCTTTTTTTTTCCAATTTATTTGCACCTACCCTCACGTCGGGCTCGTTTCAAACCTTGGATAAATTTTCCCATTTAAGAAGAAAATATTTGTAAATTCAATAGAAAAAACAATATAGTAATCAAATGCTGATTTTTATAGATTAAGAAAAGGAAAAATTGCCATTAGTGTATTGGATGAGCCAAGAGGTGAAAGTCTTGTTGACAGGTATTTATCAATTAGAGCAAATTGATTGACATATTGTGTCAGAATCAGTATGAGTTATCTGCAGTTTGAATGAATCAATATATTTATGTTAAGATTCTATTTATGTAATGCATATTAATTCTTCTATCTTCTCAAGTGTAGGTATTGATAATAGACAAAGACAATATAATATTTGTACCTACACAATTTGATTTTGATATGTCAAGACACTTTCTGTCAGGTATGACAATAGGGTAGTTTATGGGCAAAAAGAAAATGAGATTATCCATTAAATCTTCAGCACAAAACATTCTTCTCTATTATTTTAAGATAGATAGCAGAAAACATTCTAAATCAACAAACGTAATAAGGTCTGTACCAAATGTTGGGTCCACAAAAACTCTCAACTGAATCAACAAATGTGAGCATGCATTGGTGATGCTAACAAACAAACCATACTGTAACACCACTCCCAAACCCCATAAAAAAGCCAAAAATCGAATCCACAAAAGTAAGAAAAGGAAAAGGTGCAAGTGGAATCACCATAACGATTGATGCTGTACTTGCTTTTTTTCATCATTCTCTCTGTCATTTCATCAAACATGTGCCGGATGGGTGTCCATGGATACACATATATTGCGGCTTCACAAAGTTTAGCTAATTTCATGTTTGTTTGCGTCGTCGTAGATCTGTTGCGTGATTATCGAGGTCTGGCGATGAAAAGATATCGAGAATTTACTGAATTTCGGAGAGAATGCTGAATTGGTTGGTTGTTGATGGTTGATGGTTGATGATATTCGGATTTGATTTGGGTTTTGAGTATGAGAGAATGAAGAAATACAGGCAGTTGAGCCCAGACAGAGCAAAAGTTTGGACTGAGAAATGTCCCAAATACCGATACAATCATCACTATAACTCTCCGCCTCCGCCGCCGCCGCGTCATGCTGGGAAAGTTCCGTTTGTTTACTATCTATGCCGGAATCGCCAGCTGGAGCACCCGCACTTCATGGAAGTCCCTCTATCTAGTGATGATCTTTACTTGAGAGGTAGTAATGTGAATTCGGAAATAATTTGTTACAAATGTTGCTGCAGCTTGATTTTGAGTTTTTTTTGTTTTTTTTTTTAATTCTTTTTTGAAGATGTGATTGAAAGGCTTAATGTTTTGAGAGGCAGAGGCATTGCTTCGATGTATTCTTGGTCTTGCAAGAGGTGGGGGGAGTAATATTCTACGAGAGCTTTGATTTGATTTGATTTCTGAGTTTTGGATTTCATAATCAATTTTGTGGATGCAGGAGCTACAAGAATGGGTACGTATGGCATGATCTTTGTGACGATGATGTGATTCATCCCGCTCATGGCAATGAGTACATTCTCAAGGGTTCGGAGATCTTTGTCGATTCGGATCCTGGTAACTAATTCTCATTTTTATTTCAGTTGTTTGGCTCAAAAATTTGATAAATATGCAGTTTTGATTGGTTGATTGAATTGGATAGGTGAGTTTGCTTACTTTCTGTAATTGATGAATCTTGTTTCCTACATCGCTTTAGGTAATCTAGTGGTCATTCTCGTTTGAGTTCTTGGGCATAACTTCCAACTTGTTTGATGAATATGCCGTTGATTTGAAATAGATTGGTAAATGTGCTAGTTTATGCAAGTCGATGAATCTTGTTTCTTAAGCCGCTTTAGTTCTGCTCCCGAGTAAACTCATTTCCATGTTGTTGAGATAATATGCAGTTCTTGAGCGGACTGAATTGGCAGACGTGTTTGCTTAGTTCCTGCAAAATTGACGAATCTTGTTTCTTAGGTAGTCCTGCTTCGACTTTTATAATACAGGGTCAGAGAGCATTACCTGGACCGCCTTGCCCCCAGAACCAGGAAGAGGAGTCTTCTTCATCTAGCTTGAATGGAGGAACTACAAAGAGTTCGCAGGATGATGGGTTGTCACCTCGGCTGCAGCCCCTTGTGCATCTGCTGCATTCCCAGAATCGGGTGTGGAGAAGATTTCGTCTTGGAATGGCCCTCTATGCCTGACAGATCACAAGAATGAGGGCATTGCTAATGCTTCCACTCAGACAGAGTTACAAGACTGCGCAGTCGTGAAGAAAGGTGTTTTGACTGATGATGGTTCGTTGGAACTTCATCAGACTCAACTTTCTGAGATTCAAGAGAATGCAGAGAGATCTGGGAACTCTGTTTCACCACCTCCCTCTGCTGCCGGTGCTGCATCAAGTGGTGGTGGGGCCAAGTCGCTGGAATCTCTCATCAGAGCTGACGTGAGGAAGCTGAACAGCTTTAGGATACTCGAAGAAGAAGGGTACCAGTTCCCATCAAGAACAAAGCTCAAGATTATTAATATGATAGCGCAACTAATCTCCTGCGGTTATGTACAACAGAAAGATCACAGCGTTTGCCTTGTTCCATCCTACGGGCATAGGTTTTCTAGCTCCAAGTTTCTGTCAACTTCAGTAACGTTGGGAGAGATCGATCACCTGCCTGAGAATCCTCGTCCGATGGGGAAGAGGGTTGCAGATAAAAAGTGTTTTAGTGGGAGTTTGGCTGAGAAGAGTGTGGTTGAAGAAGTTGCACCCACTCTCAAACGATCTTCTTCTTACAATGCTGATAGGTATGAGCTGTTGTTTTTCTTGAAATTTTGATGCTGAGATATTATCAGTGAGAACCAACAAAAATAATGTGGCAATTGCAGAATCAGTCAGCATATTGATTCTATAAATGATAAGGAAGAAGTAAGTTCCACAAATTCAAAATGCGTCCCATATCAATCAAGGCTTCTTCTCTCAGTAAGCAGCTAAGATGTGAACTACTGAGATCCCCTCTCTCCGAGAGACGTAGGATCCCACCCGAGAGGGGAAAGCTCGCGAATCACTGACCCTGACGTGCCGAGTGAGAGCAAGAGGACGATAGAGCCACGCTCGATCAGAATTGAAGAAAGTCGAGTTCCATCTCCTCTCAACAAGCAGCTAGTGGTTTAGAAGCTTCTTTCTCATTTTTGAACTTTGAGTTAAAACATTTTCTCTTTTACTTAATCTCCTATTAGGCTTGCTTCAGGAGCTCCAGTTACAATACAATCCAAAGCATCGTGGGATTAAGAGAGAGAAAGTTAGTTCAAAGTTAATATAGTCTTTTATTTCTTATTTTATTTATTTATTGCAGAGATGAGAAGTGGGATCAATCTTGAAACATCCTAGTACAAAATCAAGAAACTGATGTTGACGTTTCAAGTTAAATAAGTCAATCTCCAAAGGTGACCCAGATCTGATTCTTGGTTTCAGGTTTCAAATTTCAACTTCTCCTTTGACAGTTGTAAAAAGCATTTACAAAAATGAAGGGGGATATGAAAAGCATTAGATAAATCTGCTCCTTTTCCTAGAGAATATATTATATTCCACTGCCCTACTTTATACCACATTTCCTTTGTCATAAATATGGAAACTTTGCATTGAAAGGTGTAAAAATGTTGTCAACATTATATCAAAAGTAACAGATACTGAGTGATTGGGGCAGGAGAAACTGAGCTCCAATAAAGCAAATATAATCAACATCTCATTTCCTGTGAGCCTTCGAATTGATGCATGATCGCCTTTTCCTAGTTGAAAGCATTACTTAAGTCTCGTCGACCGTCGCAGCAGGAGGCGGCGACGCCTTGAATTATCTGAACTGTTCCGAGCTGAGTTGGCACGTGCGGCGATGACGAGGCTTACCGACGCGTGGCTGGATGTGGTGATGGATTATTTTAGTTTATACATCAGATGAAGGAACGTGCCACCGTAATTAGAAGGCACAATTAGCACGAGCCGCATATTTAATGACACTATAATTGGATTAGTGATGATAATTAGATAGTGATTAAGTTTGTTAAGCAGTATGACACCATTGGTTGGAGATTTAAATGTTGTCTTAATCCAGTCTGGGTCATCACTGACGCCTCTACTTGATATTCTAATTACTTCCAGCTAGCGAATATTGGCATTTATATTAAATTAAGCTATAAATGTTTTTAATTTGACGCCAAAAGTCAACGAATCGAAAGCTACTTACACAACTGAAATTAAATACAGATGTATATATGTTTAAGTATAAGTTAATTTGATTTTGTTTATGTACAAGATCTGAAGTAGTATAAAAATACCTTTGACGTAAGTAAGTGGGTGACACCTTCCATTTTTAGATGTCAAATCTTAATTATTTGGAAGAATATATGTGGAAATGGAAGTTGAATTTCCCAAGTCATGAGATAGAATTTCCTGAGACTGAACTTCTTAATTGTATTTTTAATTAACTTACAAACAAATATCATAAAATTCGTCTAAAAGTTGGATTAGAGTAACAAACTAGTGCGATGATAATATTATTTTGTGTTAGTCTATTCAAGAAAATAAATTATCAGTTAATTGAATATGAAAATTAGTGCTAAGTATCTGATTAAATCTCAATCAATATACTTTGCCTTTAATTTTCGCTATTTCTCAAAGAAATCGATCTCTACATGGTAATTATATTATCATTAGAAACAATAAAATTAAATCATAGTATCTGCTTTTTACTTGTTGGATTAATAATTTAGATAATATGAACTCCAGACTTATATATTAATCTCTCTCTCTCAAGTCCTAAATTAATAAATAATTTAGACGTTGTTTTTTCGGCATGATTCAACCGATCTATTTCTATTAATTAGACAGGTCGTTCATTGACTTTATGAGTATTATTACCATTAAGTATAAAATTTGTGGAATCCAATATAAATTTCCTGAATAAGCCTCTATTTAGTAGTTAATATCGATGAAAAGCTACCAAGAAAGCTATCAACTTAGAAACGGATAGCAATTTGAAGAAATTACTTTAAATATGTGTGCTGACCCCTTATCGAGGTGGTTATTCTATTTTCATCGTAAAATAATTTTTTCCTCTTTTAATATAATTCAACCATAAATCCACACAAGAAAGATGGAAAAAAAGAAGAAGAAATACGGCCACCCTCTAAACTTTTTATACTTTCTCCTACAAAAAAACTAATGATACTAACCCCATCCCACGACCAGAAGTAGTAGGATTCATTCTCATAACATAATAAATAAAAAAATATGCTAAATTGTTTTGTGAAAATTATCGAATTCAAAATAAACGTCTAATAGTATGTACATCAGTTAATTCAATAACAAATGAAAGTTAACACTCAATTTTGTTGGTACCCTCCAATCAAATCAAATTCAATTGTTTGCTCTTCAGTGATTCAATGAGTTAATTTTCAAACTCAAATATGGGATTGATTCACATGGAACTGAGTTACCATCCGAAAAGAGAAAAAAAAATGGAGTCTTTGTCTAAAGAAATGCATTGAAAAAAGGTAGATGTATGGAACCATTCAGCGAAATAGTGCTTTTTCAACTCCATAAACAATAGAGGGGATTACATCCTGAGTTATATATTGCGAAGTAAAAATTCAATGAGATTATGGAATTAAATATTCTTGCATTTATATAGTGCTACTGCACTGTTCACTCGATCCTAAACTCTTGTTTTTAAGACCTATATATTGTCCATTATATTTTAGTCAACGTATATTGTCCATTGCTCTAATCATTCGAGTTAGATAACGTTGTGGTTATACACATTCAATTTGTATAATTATCAAAGAAAATAATTGCAGAACTAAATCGAAAGCTTGTAATCGTTGCGCATTACTTGACCAAGGATTTTATCCAAGAGTACTCAAACTACATAGAGAAGCAACTCCAACTCTTGAAAAATATAGTGTAGTGGACTTGCCTTAATTACAAGACATCTGTGGAATTTGAATTAGTGATACCGAATTAAAGGTGCTTAATTAGAAAATCACAATCGGGACAGTAATTCACATTTTCGTGTCTGGACTGCACCACATCCGTTGGTGGTACGATTTCTAATGTCTGCAATCGTGAAACATCAGTTCAAGAAAAAAAATACTTATTTTAATTTTTAAATCTAACTTTCTACCATATTTGGGATATATCTGATGTAATGAAAATGCATAACATAGGTAACTAATGATTTTTTTCTTAAAAGTAGCCATTTTGAAATAGACGATTTTAACAGGCTTGTAGTTTAAATTTTAAAATTAAGGGTCTATATTTCATCTCCAATTTTCACAACTGAGTCTTTACTCTAATTCGCACTATTTTTCATTATTGATAATAGCATGTACAAATTTACAATGATGAAGTATTGTAACTTCACAACATATTTTCAAGATTTACAATAATTAATGGCAATCCAAGGTTTGAAATTGTGAATCGGCAGTTTGGAAGGAGGCCCGGGACTACCAATTCAAGGGTTAGAGTCGGTCTACACGCCTTTGTTTTTTGACAGGCTGATTTCAGATTTAATCTTTTGAAACTGTGAATCGATAGTTTCTGGCCGAGCCGAATTACAACGGGGGCCATGAAAACCTCTATATTAGATCATATTTACTGGGATCATACACTCACCTATTCTATCATTTAGGACCAATCCAAGGAGGTGGGGATTTTCTTTTTCATAAACGATTCCATGCTAATTGGAAACTGACAATTAGGCAATTAAATATAAATGGGATTATAATTTTGTTTGCGTTGTCGGGCCTATGTTGGCGGTCTGCGTGCATGTCATTAAACAAGTGGAGAATCTAAACATCGTAATCACCATATAACTATATAAGAAAACTTCAAGGCATAAATAAACTAATTTAATTAGGTATTCACATATTAAAAGAACAGAAAAACTTTCTATAGAACCTGCACATTAGTCACTAGATGCTTTTCACACTATATTGCATTATATATACCCCCAAAAAAGAGAAGAGAAGAGAAGAAATTAAAGGGAAAAAAATAAATGGAGAGTTTTCGAGAAGAAAACGGAGTAATCCCATTTCCCCAATATTATGCAAGTGATCTTGGTTTGATCGATTTCATGGATGAAGCCAATCTCGATCAATTCATCGATCTAATTCGTGGAGAAAGTGTTCAAACTCACGATAATCAACCTCTATTTATAACTTGTTCGATCAAGATTACGACTACTGCCGCGGTGATCAGAGCATTAACGTCGGCACCGTCGAGGATTGCCATTTCCTTCCACCGCCGCCGCCGCCGAATGTGGGGTTGTTCGATTTTGAGGCGGCCGCCGCGGCCGCGGCGGGCCACGATGAATTCGGGTTGCTGAATGCATGCGAGATTAATCAGGCGGAGGAGGAGAAGTTTCTAATGGATGATCAGGACGAATCGTCGGGTGGCTCCGGGATTACCACCGCGCCGGGGGCGAGAAACGGCGGCGGGAAGGCCGACAGGTCGAAAACATTGGTGTCAGAGCGGCGGAGGAGAGGCCGCATGAAGGAGAAGCTCTACGCCTTGCGCTCTTTGGTTCTAACATCACTAAGCTAGTCATAATTAATTCTTACAAAAATCGCACATTACTCAAAATTCCGACATAGTTTAATGTAGATTTTTATTTTTATTTTTAATGTGTGTAGATGGACAAAGCTTCGATTGTGGGCGACGCGGTGCTGTACGTGCAAGACCAGCAAATGCAGGCAAGGAAGATGAGGGTTGAGATCGCATGTTTCGAGGAAAAATACCAACATAAAACTACTCAAAATGACAACAAATCTAATCCGACAACACGCTTCTACCCCACAGCCAAGAAGATTTTAAAGGTAAGTTTTTTATTTTTTGTTAATAGAATGGTTATTACGTAGTAGAAATTTTAATTGAAGTTTTGTGTGTGTAGCTGGAGGTGTCGCAAGTAGAGGAAAGAGGGTTTTACGTGAGAATAGTGGCAAACAAAGGGCACGTACGGCGTCGCCGCCCTTCTCTACAGAGCTCTTCAATCTCTCACCACCTTCAACATTCGGAGCTCCAATCTGGCTGTATCTGCTGATCATAACTATGTTTTGACCTTCACTTTGCATGTAAGCATGATTTAGAGTTGTTTTTATTACTTTATAATTGTTTGCGCTGTATTTCATTTATTTGATTTAGACGAATGATTGTGATGGAAATGAGCAGACGATGGAAGGAGAAATGGAGGTTTACTTGCAGAGTGTGAAAGTGTGGATTGCTAGAGTCTTCCTCAATCAGGGATTTGATTTTCAGACATCACAATAATCTGCCGGAATTTATACTAATTAATTCCGACTTGTTACTAGCTAGCTCTTGTAATCTTCAATCTCTTTATTCAACTTGTTTTATAATGTTGAGGCTCTTTTCTAATGCCAAGAAGAGGTACTTTCCTTATTGTGAGTGCATGCTCTACTCTCAAATTTATGTATGATATGTGGGTGTGTCTATGTACGAATACACACATGTAATGTGTAGTTATGTTATTAAGGATTGTATATGATTGGTGTAGTGCACGTGTGATATGTCACAGAGCGAACGTTCAAAAAATATTGGAAAAATTATGTTTCCTAAATATTCTAAAATATTTTTTTAGTGATTCGGATGATTAATAGAAGCATTTGGATAACAGTTCACATAAAATTCGAATAAATTTGAACATCTTATAAAGGAAAAAAAAACTAGGTGGGGGCTTAATTAGCCCCTTCTTTAAGCAATGTGTCTCTATCCATATATGTTAGTGAGATGCCACGAATTCAAACTCGTTATTTTTATTTGGTATAAAATACACTTCATTAGTTAAATCTCAAGTATTGATTGTTTTGCAACTATTGATGGTGAAATTGTCCCACATATATAGAAATTCTGAAATAAGATACTAAGTTTTCGAATATGTAACGCAATTTCTAAGATGCATTTGATTTCGTTATAGATATATAAGGCAAATTAAGTCAATATTGATACATTGCTTGTTAACAACCTACAAATACAGATAGTTTTGAACCCAACCGATTATAATACATTTGTTTTATTTTATAATCACTTTATAAAAGTAGGAACTCCATACTTGAACTGACTGCAAACACTGTATCCTTAAAACCATCAAAAGAAGAATAGAGAGATTTAAATTTGTGTTAGACATTTGGATAACTTTATGTATTTACATTTTTGAGGAATAGAAGTTAAGAACCGGAACAAAAAACTGAAATGTCGATTGGTTTTCCTAAGATTTGAGAGAAATTTAACCAATATGGGTGTGAGAAGTGGAAGAGAAAATTAAGAATTTACTAATTTCATTAGAAGGGACAAGTTTGATGTATCCGTATTAATTAAATTTTAAATAAATTTAATTAAAATAATACACCATATAGTCAAATACACACAAATCTTAAAACATTGTTATAAGGCATTAGAATTTTGAAATATAACGTCAGGAATCACGAACGGTGTGAATCACGAACATTCTTAAAATATTTCCTCTATAAATTTTGAGCTGTGAGCACTGTAAGGGCAAACATGTGAAGTAGAGAATTGATTTATCGATCTTGGACTCTTTATAATTATATGGCCGATGTTCGAATGATGAAGCCCATTAGAAGCTTCTTTGGGTACGTGTTATAATTTGGGCCCCTTTTTATATATCGACAGCTATTCTTAGAGTACGTAGTTAAGGTTGGATATACAACTATTTTCTCTTTCTCTAAAAAATAATAAATTATAATATTTGTGATTAAAAAGGAATAGCTTAAAATATTCATGATACTAGAAAATAAAAGTAAAACTATTTCCTCATTTTGTTTGATTTTGTGTGAAGCACCTTAAAGCGTCCCAAATTACACATATCCCTTTCTTGAAATGATTGATGGTTGGACCAATTATATCATAAAGTTAAACCAAACAAATTATCTAAGGTTGATAGGAGGTTGGCATTTAGTATATTTCATGATATTTTCTGAATAATTTAATTTCTCTATTACTTTTTAAATTATTTTCTAATTATTACTACACCAAAGAGAATTAACATGTGTTATTTTTAGATTTAGATGATAACAATACCAAGAAAGAAAGAAAGAAAAGCAACCCAACTAGATAGTAGTTTTTCTCACGTGCATAATTTATAAACACCATATTTTTCGATGTTAAAACAATCAAATTATTCTTATTTAATTTTTATGCAAAAGTCAAGACAAATGTCATAATTGATGAAGTCCCTGAAACGAAAAAAAATGAAAACTAGAAATGCAAGTGAACAATCAGAAAAGGGCAAATCTGCAGCACAAAAATGAAGATGGGCCAATATTTCCCTTTCAACCTTGCCGACCATCCAACTTTATTACCGACGCGCAGAGTTGGGAGTACACTCCACAGTCCACATGCTCTCTCTCTTCACATGGTCTCTCTCTTCCCCATTCCCAGTTTGTAGCATTGTTGGTTTTTTATTGGCATTGACACCCACCATGTTGCGATTGCGCTCCATACAAACGTCCAGATTCATTATGAAATATCTTTTCCGATTTTGTGGTCCAATTTTCATTAGCTCACTATTCTAATAGTCTATATACTGTGTTTGTTTTTGTTTTTAGGTAAGTAACAGTGTATGTGTTTATTTTTTAATTTATAAAAAATAATTAAATAATAGTGTATGTGTTAAGTTATCCATAACAAACTATACCCATATTTATATTACTTACGTGTCAAATCAAGTTTTTCAAACTTTATCACAAACATCAACAAACACAAACCACAAACTATACCATAGCTAATTCAAGGTCACACCATTTATTATTTTAATTCATTTTTTTTATAAATCTCTAATATCATATACTTATTTAAATTGTGTATTTTTAAAATTAAAATAAATGATTAACACATCAAAAATTGCGTAATTAAATAAGTACATAGTTGAAATAAAAGATTACATAATTATTCATCCATTGAGGCAGCGTACCCAAATTTCTTCGATTAGATCTTGTCGGAGTTGGCCGTGAAGTCGTTCTTCACGAATAGAACCGCGTCGACTTTGAAACTCTCGTAATTGGGGTGTTGTACCTTGAGATAGGTTGTCGCAGTCAGTTGCCGAGCTAGAGACGGCTTCAACATAGCGAAATTAGTTGTGTCTTGTCCTTTATCATCGATTATAATGTTATACAGAATAATACATGCATACGTGATGTTGGCAATGCATGATTGGCGTCGTGTCCTCTATCCTTTCGCATTGCCTCTTGCCTCTGAGCAAACAATGCTTTCTTTGGCTCAATCAGACACGCAATTGACTTGACGAGCACTGGCCACTTTGGATATATTGTAGAGTCGGTGATTGGCCGTGAATGTGATAGTCAGCGCTCTGTTAGCGCATACTTCATTGAAGATAGGTAAATGGTTCATGACGTTGATGTCATTGTTGGAGTCGGATACACTAATGAATGCATACCAAATTCATAAAGTTTGGTCAACAACTGCTTCAAGGATGATCGTCGGGTGTGAGCCTTTCTATCCATTGGTGTAGGCACATCTCCATGCTATATTATACTTTTTTCCATTGTCAATGCATACAGTCGATATTGCCTAGTATTTTGGAAAAACTGTGACGCCTCTTGTGCATATTCATCAATTGTTGGGTGTCCTACACTGCCAGCCTTCTCAAATATGTATCATTGAATGCCCCACAACAAAATTGTTTGAGGCACTCCTGCTCCGTTGTGTCTACGATGTGCATGCACTCGTCGAACTGATTCGAAGCACCACCGTACGCGAGCAGCTGTATCACCGCCATGCACTTCTGTGGTGTGGAGAGTCTCTCGCATCCAAGGCCGTCGTGGCGCTGCTGAAAATACACATCACGTGCCACCAATGTGTAAACTATGCGTACGAACAGCGATCTGTGCATAGAGAACTGACGACAAAATATAGTTTCACCACATCGTGGCTCATCGTAGAAATAATTATCGACGAGGCATTGTACGACATTTTCACGCTCTCGGTGCACGTACGTTATTTGTAAACGAGACATCGACGGTGTTGCTGCCTCGTTGTTATGTACTGTTGCACCGCCTTTGTGAACCTCCTAGAAACTCCCATATGGGTTCATCCTCCACGGATGAATTCTCATCGAATTGATTATTAGATGTATTGTCGGATGAGTTCTCATCGAATCTGTGAGGATCCATAAATGTAGGAGAGTTATGTTAAGAAATTAAAAAGTCGCCAGAGAAATGGATGAATTTGGAAGAGAAATGGAAAAAATTAGATGAGAATTGAGAGAATTTGCATGGGAAATGAGAGAAGATAGGTATTTATAGAAGGTGGAAATATGTCCCTAATGGCTATTTTTTCTTTATAAAAAACAAGAATTTGAAAAACGGCCAAAATGGTGAAGAAAGGAAAAAATAAATAAAAATCAGCTAAACGGTTGATTTTTTTTTTAAAAGAAAACTTAAATTAATTCCGAGCACGGGCACAGGCGCGCCTGCATGCACGTTTCGTGCATTGCGCCAGCGTGATTGGTTCATTGGCGGAATGCGCGCGTGCGGCTTCGACCACACTTCTGACCGAAACTGCAGATATGCCGCGGTACGTGGCACGGCTCCTCCTCCCGCAACGCTTGCCTCCATACCGAGCCACCAGTTCGATCATTCGCACGCCTGTGTTGCGGATGCTCTTGAGACAAAGGAGAAAAAATCTGGAAATGAATGTGCTAGAAGCATTACCGTTCCATTATATTTAATTAGGTCTGGTTCTTTCTTTTTGCTACATAGTGATTACAGTTGTGTTATTGTTTTAATAATACAACAGTTCATATTACTTCCATAGGAGAAAGAATCACATGCGTAGTTGGAATTCATGTCAGCTACCAATATGTTAATTAGAATATCTTACGCGATGATTGAGGCACATACATCACATGTAAAATTTAAACACAAAAATAAGTAATAAAAAAAAGAAGAACAAAAAAAGAAGAAGAAAATAATCGAACACCTACGTTCTCAATAGGACTTAACACCTCATGATTCTGAAAATTTGAAAGATCTAAAAGACCAATTTTACGATTATCCTATACATTGGAAATTCGTTCATTTTGAAATTAGGTTCAATTTTTCATAGTTCTTAGGATTCTTTGGATGGGCCCTGAATTTTCTCTTTCCAATCAACCACAAATAATTAAAAAAAAAAAAAAAACTATGACAGTATACTTGAATTTGAAATAATGAACCTTAAAATTTAACTACGTACTATATCACTAGTCTAATGCACACTATTTCAATTCAAAGAGAAAGAAAAAGTCATTAAATCCAAAAATTCTTTCAGTGACGCCCTTAGCTGTTTTTCTACTTTACTTGAAATATAAAAGTCCTCCAATCATTTATTCTACTTGTGTTTACATCATTGAAATGTAAGATGGACTGGTATTAAATAATTATCAATTGTAAATGTATAAGTGCGTTACTCAAAGCTACGTTTTACATTAATTGGTATTTTGAAATAATTATCAATTGTAAATGTATAAGTGCGTTACTCAAAGCTATCCGAAAGGGGCCTTATATAGGTATAGCCAAGTTAATTTAATTATTTTTTTTATATATAATTTACACGTTGTTAGACAATGATGAAATTCACATAATGTGTATATATTATGTGTAACATACTATAATTTATCTTTTATATATGATTTGTCCTATTATATACGAATATGAGATTTACATAGTATACACTCTGCAGGTTCATTCCATCGAATAATTAAAGATATGGAATTGACAATTTAGTATATGATTTATATGGGTACTAATGAACCCTAGCTTATATGCAAAAGTATTCAAAATTGGAGTATTTATCTGAGAAATACATTTTTTGTGAGGAGATTATGTTTGAACGTACTAATACATTTTTCTGTATGCTTGGATTTCAATTAATTAATATATAATCAGGTAATAAATTATTACTAAAAGACAAAAAATCGTGCTTCGTCCTTAAATATGTGAAAGGTGGAAAGCTTCCACCTTCTTGGTTGTATCCATGGACCATGACTTCAAATCGTTATCAAAATTTCAAACAACGGTTTGCCTAAAATCAAATATTAATTTTATAGTTTATGTTATGAATATTCATATAATGAATAAAGTAAATATTAACGTTTCAAAATTTGAATTTTGAAAAAGACAGCTCATGTCCTCAATCAAATCAGAATTTCGTACAGCAAAGCCAAAAATGAATAGTTGAAAGTGTAAGGACATTAAATTACTGATGTTTCTCTTTCAATCCCCCTAGTTGCTCTATACTAGGGTAGAGCTACATATATGTGTATATATATATATAAGGTCGCATTTAGGTATGTCAGTTTCACCCGAACCCCCTACAATCTGACATAATTAGAGTTGAAAAATTACAACCCGAAAAAAAAACTAAACTCGAATGACCCTAAACCGAATAGCCCGCAACCCGATAGTGTTGGTCCGAAGATAACCCTAACCCATAGGGTCAACCCGAAAATTAGCGAGTTCTCGTTATTTAGTTTTCAAACTTAATTAATTTATTATTTTTCCA
>JAYDZE010372809.1:0-17348 GCA_034509125.1 Monilaria moniliformis
TTTAAATGTTTTCCAAATTTTATGTTTAAAAATTTAATATTAAATAAAATAATAAACAATACCGAGCACATACACTTTAAAAACAACGCATATTACCTAGCACCACATGCTCGGTAAAGGAACCCCAATACAGAGACTCTTACGCGGCCGGGTGGATTAGCAAATAGAGACACCCGTTTGCGTCTGTTACCAAGCACTGCTCGTGCTCGGTAACGTAGTCCCGATACAGAAACCATCACTCGGCCGGGTGTGTTTGACCAAATACAAGAACACGGTCGCGTTGGCTACCGAGCACATAGTACTCGCTATTTGTGGCAAAAATGTACCGAGCACATGGCATGTGCTCGGTAGTGAATATTCAGCTGTCGGAGTAGAGTGCTCGTCGACGGTGCTCGGTAAGCCCATACATTACTCGTTTTGAGATCATCGTTATGTTACCGACCACATTAGACGTGCTCGCAAACTCCGACGAGCGTGCTCGGTAGGTGCTCGGTAGATTAGCAACGAGGTCAACACCGAGCACGTTTTGTGCTCGGCAGGTGCTTGGAAAATACCGTCTACCGAGCACTCTGGCGAATACAGCGATCAGGTTGGTGCTCGGTAAAGCCCGCTTTTTTGTAACGTATAGTATTGGAATTGAGCTCATCTTTTGCTTAAATCAACGTGCTAAAAGTTATGATTCTAACTCCGCTTATAAGGTCGTCATTCGTCATTTAAGTGGATGAACGACTCAAATCTATTATGGCGACTTGATCATTTTGTATTACCATAATAATATTTAATATATTATAGTCATATTGTTAGTCGGATGTTTTCAAGTGAGGCACGATCCAGTGAATCTGGATGCACAATGCATATGTTCTACCCAATCACAATTAGAGATAAATCCTAATAAATTTTTTTAAAACTATAATTAGAATGGATGAACACATTTTTATATTACATTTTAAATTGTGAAGTCCAACTATTGTAGCTCAATGATATTTTTCTTTTTTCATAAAAATTAAATTAGCCCTTCATGCAATGATTCTTGAATTAATTGTGTTAATAACAAAAAGTTAAAATTAAATTATATACCACAATTATATAGGTAAAATTCTAAAGTATTTTGTACTTTAAGAAGTATATATTATAAGGAAGCTAATTTAAATGTATAGTAATATCATAGAAAATATATAGAAATACACTAAATAAGAATTTTTTGAATAAAATATATAAATACTACAGTTGCTCCTCAATATGAAATTATCTACGCAAATTAATTAATTACATATACATACACCTATATATATATATATATATTAAAGTACTTAGCAATTGAATTAACTTTTGTATTGATCATATGGATGATGTCGCGCGATTCGTTTTTTTGTAGAGAGCAGTTTTGCTTTTATACATATAGATTTAATATAACAATGATCAATTATACTTATTTATAAATAAAAGGGGTAATTTTGCTAAAAGACACAGACTTTCATACAAATTTGGTTTTTCACATGAATAATAAATTATGCAAACAAATATACAAATATTTAATTTTTCTCATTTTTCACATGATGAAATTTTTCGGCGAGATCTAAGCTTGGTGGAGGCCATATTGCCTACATGGCTTAAACAGTTGGTGGTACTAAACGACGTAATTTGACTATGAGTGAAACATTATCATTTAATCATGAAATTTTGTCGTTTTCTTAAATGATAATCTAATTTTGAACTTATTTTATGATGAAACGACAATGTTTCACTCATAGTTATATTACGTTATTTAGTATCACCGGCTGTTTAAGCCATGTAGGAATTCCAGCCTTCACCTCAATTTTAGATTTCATCAGAAATTTTCGTCATGTGAAAAATGAGAAAAATTAAAAAATTATGTATTTGTATGCAAATTTTATAATTCATGTATAAAACAGAATTGTGTGAAATTTTGTGTATTTTGAGGCAATTATTTCTTAATAGAATGATAATTTTGACGGAAAAATATAATTTACTATTACAAACAAAAATAATCTCCTATACTGACGAATTGACATAGTTTGAATCCAATCCTAAAAAATAAAGTTGGGTTGAAAACAATGTTAGTAATTCTTATCGTCATCTAATGACATGTAGTAGAAAATACAAACATGAATATCATCTAGATTCATAATTGATGTTGTTAGTTAAGTAGTTAATTACAACAGATTAAAACATTTACTTGTTGCGTAGTTTGATTTTCACGGTTTGATCGAATTTTGTCCTGCTGGTAAATCCACTACTTTCGGTATCCACGTGTATGTCAATCCGATGCAGGAACAATTTCCGATACACAGTTCAATCAGAGAAAGCTAGGAAATTTTTGATTGGGCATACGTATTATTTGTCTGATAAAAGAATTCAGATCTTACGTTCTAAACAATCTGAACTAATGAATTGTTCTAAACATCTATATGCTTGATTTCTCAACAATAGAGAAATATATATTTGCTGCCCCATAGATCCAGGGCCTATGGGCTTATAATATTTTGTCTGCATTAATTAATTAATGGTTCAATCTTAATTAAATAAAGCCCAATATCTTAATTTAGTCCATATATCTTTCAATCTCCCACTTGTACTAGTATTAGATATAATACAAGCTCCAATTTTGTATCCTTGAGCGGATCAAAATACACTTAAAGTGTGACCCTCAAGCCCCCACTATCGACGATGATCTAATCAAAGTCTGCACAAAACTCATGGACTGCGTTGTGCAGCGAACTCGATATATGAATGACGTTTACATGGATTCAGTAAACTAGCATTTATATGAAGTTTATGTAACATCCTTTCATTCACGAACCACTCGATTGAGCCTAAGATATTATATATAAATAGCTCAATCATTTTATCTCATTTTTATTATATTACTCATTCAATCATATTAAATTACTTTAATTGAATATATCATTGCACTGGCCAGCGACTTAATGGTCAAATAATATAGAGAATTTGAGTGTTCTCTCGAATATACCCAACATAAGTCTATGTCTTGATCCTCCAGGGGAAGACAAGCGTTGTATAAGGTTAAAGTACACCACTCAACAAACAAAATGAGTAATAACATCAAGTCAAAAGACTATCACATACTTCACATACTAATAAACCGTAGACACTGAACAAACAATTTAATAGTAGGTATACCAATACTCTTTAAAGTATTCATGTGCCCATCACGGATATCAAATATCACGTAACTGTGAGAACCACTACATTTTCTAAGAATGTGATGCAGACCACACGCCAACCTATGACATATTATCGATATCTATTTCTTGATGATCATTGGTTATAGCTATTTTGGAATTACACTATATCATTAGTGTCTCACACCACTAATGATAATCATAATTCAATGTGTAGGAATAATGACAAACAATGAAAATAATTATTCCAATAAATGTACAGGACCCATAGAAAATCAAATTTTCATGAAATGTGATTAAGTAATAATGTTTCAATATAAATTGTTTCTAAAACATACAAACTTTAAACCCCCACTGATTCAAAGCCAACAACCAACTTGTTTAATATCTAGGCACTCAAAGTGCTTGTTGTGTTTTGTTATACAGGCAGACTTGGTGAAATGATCAGTCAAGTTATCAATAGTGAGTACTCTTTCTAATTTCACATCATCCTTTATTATAAACTTTATGTTTGTAGTTCTTGGAAATGGTGGTTGAACCAGCAATATTATTCTGGAACTAATCCAACTTACTGCACCACCATCAGAGACAAAACATGTCTAGACTGGATTCACAGTCATCACAATTTACTTGGAAACTAAGATCAGTATACCTAGTAATTGATAATTATGGCTGCCCACCACAGAATAGGTATTATTCTTTAGTCCCTCTAATGTACTTAAGAATAGTTTTGACAGTTTTCAAAAATTTCCATTGAGAATTTGCTGAAATCTGTCTATCATGCTAAGCGCATAAGCCACATCTAACCCATTACATGTCATAACATACATAACATATCATATAGCTGAAGCATATCAGGTCTTCTTTATGTAATTTATTTCATTGTCTTTAGAATGGATACCATTCTTAGACAATGCAATGTCATGTCCCATATGAAGAATTCCCTTCTTGGAATTTTCAGTGAGAAGTGTATTAGCAACTTGCCTATGTAAGTGAATTGTGATAATTTCAACAATCTACTTGGTCTATCTCAATGATCTTAATACCAATATGTTAGAAACATCACCTGGATCCTTTACCATAAAGGAAATGCACAATCAATCTTCACGGATTGCATCATTGAACAATTGTTCTCATAATCAAAATGTCATCGACATATATGATAAGGAAGACAATGTTTTTATTATCGTGCTTACTATAAACGCATGGATCCTATTTGCATTTGACGATATCAAACAATTTGATAGCTTGTCAAAGCAAATATTCCAACTCCTAAAAGTTCACTTGAGTCCATAAATGGACTTCTTTAGCTTGCATACTACATTCGACATTTTCCTTTGATACAAAACCTTGAGGCTGTGTCATAAACATATCGCCTTTGAGTTTTCCACTGAGAAACGCGGTTTTACATCCATTTGCAAAATGTCAAAATCTTAGTATGCAACTATTGTAAATAATATCATAATGGAATTGATTTTAGCGACAGCGAAATATTTCATCATAGTCAATGCCCTTGCGTTGACTATAAGCTTTCGCCACAAACCTAGCTTTATAGGTCTGTACCTCGCCTTCTGCATTTGTCTTCTTTTGAAGATTCATTTGCAGCATAAGGGTCAAACCATAGGTGGCAATTCAACTAGTTTCCACTAGATTTAAGTACATCGACTCCATATCTGATATTAAGGCTGTCAGCCACTTTTCCAGTCGATGTCTAACATCGTTGTGGTATAGGTCTTAGGTTCGTCATTATCCAAATTCACTTCATCATCTTGGTTCTCAACCATTAGATTTAGACTTTCAGATGTTTGACGATTCTTTCAATACCTATTGAGTTGGTTCCACACTTGTTTAGGCTATTCACTCTAAATGTGAGAAAGTTCATTTGTGTTGAGCGTTTCAACACTTTGGATATTATTAGTGAATTTTACTATGATTTTCTTGAGGTGACACTCTAGAAGACCATCTAAAGGCCACTCCAAGAGTTATTTTCCTTCACAATAGATCATCAAAACTCCCATTGAGTTCTAGTCCACTCCATTAGACATATCCCCATCATCTATGATATTTTGTGGTTTTTGAATTTTTTTCAAGATCTACCATGTTGTGACCTTGTTCCTTCGGACCAAGTCATTTTGCAAGAAATGTCTCATTCCTTGGGATTATCACCTTCTGATCTCTAGGAAAGTATAATTCATATCCTTAAGAGATCCACAAAATAACATTTTTCAGTTTTAGTTTCCATTGCCTAAAGGAATAAGGAAGACTGGCGAAATTCATCTTGGATTGAACCATATCTAATAATGTTTGATTTATAATAACATTTATGCATCGACCACAGGAGGATCATCTGGATGCAGGTTTACGGATAGTTCGGTACTTGAAAGGTACGACTGGGTATGATATTCTTCTCAAGAAATGAGAGAATTTGGAAGTCCATGGTTACACAGATGCGGACTGGGCAGGTAATCTTGTGGATAGAAAATCCATAGCCGGATATTTCACTTTTGTTTGGGAAAATTTGGTGACTTGGAGTAGTAAGAAACAAAATGTAGTGGCCCTGTCCAGTGCTAAGGCGAAGTTCTATGGGGGTAAAAAATGGATTGACAAAGATTTTATAATTACAAAGGTTGATGACCGAGATTGATTTTCCTCCGTCCTAAAAGAGTTAGTTATTTTGTGACAACAAGGCAGCAATTAGCATCACTGAGAATTCGATTCAGCATGAGATGACGAAGCTTGTGGAGATAGACCACCATTTCATCAAGGGTAAGATTGAAGATGGTACCATCGAATTTCCATATGTCCGGTCTGGAGATCAGTTCGCGAATATCTTGACAAAGAAAGTAAACTCAATAAGTCTTAATGAAATTTTTTACAAGTTGAGCATCAGAGATGTCATTACTCAACTTGAGCGTGAGTGTCAATGAAGGAAATAGTCAAATAAGGATGAAATCTCGTAAAAAATGAAATACCTATCTTGGATGATCAAATTGATTTGTAATTCTTTCTTTCCTTGTATATGTACACATACTCTTATAAAGAGAGGAAACATGTATTTACAATTATCATCGAATACAAAAAAGTTTTTTCTCCCCATAATACTCTTTACCATTTGAGAGAATGTAGTTCAGTTAAACATTGAACATCATAATCTAAATAGATCGAGATCAACCTATTAGTGATACTTATAAGCATTAGTTCACCAATCCTTGTGAGATACTCCATCCGTCCACCAAAAATAGTCTTATTTTTCCATTTTGGTTCGTCCACCAAAATAGTCTCATTCCATTTATGAAAAAATTCTCACAACACAATACCCCTAAACATCAATTTATTTACAACTTATACCACTAGGACCCACCACTTTTTATCTCTCCAACCACTTTTTCTTCCTCTCTCTCCTACTTTATCAACCACTTTTTTTCTCTCCAATCACGTTTTCTTTCTATCTCTTTTACTTTACCAATTGTGCATTAAAACTCGTACCGTCCACCAATGAGACTATTTATGGTGGACGGAGGGAGTACAATTTTGTTTTCATTATTTGCAAGTACTCCAAGTACTTATAACATGTAGCAAAATAATACCAACTATATAGATAATTGGATAAAACATGATTTTATAGCAGAAAATCCGAAATGTTGCTCCGAGTCGATTTTTGTAAAGAGAAATTTTCATTCCTTTTGTATTAATTTGTAAAGAGATGCATTAATCAAATGAAAAACCACGCTCAACGCACAACACACACCACTAGATCCAACATAGATTATTTATGGCCGCAAGGACCACTAAATTGTGAGGTTGGGCAAAACATCATGATGATAGCAAGAGTGCTGCTCCTCCTCCATCATCATTGTAAATAATTAAGCTCTTCTTATTAGAGATTTAATTTCGTTAAAACGCAGCAATATATATATATATATATTATGTTTTTATACTTCAAAATAAATCTGCACTACGAAATTATATTTTTATATATATAGATCAAAACAACATATATAACATAAAATTTATATATAATTGCAATAAAAAGAAAATTACCGGGTGTCCGTCGGGTTATGCCCGGCCTCGGATCCCCGGAGAAGAAGGGTATATTCGGATCGGAGGCCCACCAGATAATTTGTAATGAAAAAGCATATTAAAGCAACTCATATCATAATAAAATCCAGTTCTTGCCGCCCAGTCCAACGTTCCAAAGACCCCACCTCTGACTCCACTTGTCCAATCCTAGTCCAACCGACTTCCGCCACGTCGGATTACAAAAAATTCAATGATTTCAATCTAGGCACTCATAATATTGTTTATAAAGGTGTATGAACTGCATATCATGAATATAATATTATATTTACCTTAATAGAAATCTCTTATGTCATAAATGAAATGGATATGTTAAAAAGCGGATTTGATTCGGCTCGACCCGAGCCCTCAGTTGTTACGCTTACAAATTAATTTTGGTTATATAAGTTCAGAAAATATAGGCCTTCGATTCATCCTACAAATTATTTACTAGTATCATTTTTCTCATTTTGTCTGTATAATTCTTTTTAGCCGAATTTTGATCCTATAATTATAATTGAAATCTATCCAATTAAAGAAGTGGATAATTGTAATTTGATTTAATACATTTAATTTTATTTATAATATTGATATGAGTTTCACGTGTTTGAAATTCAATACAAGTTACATACATCATGTATCAAAATCATATTATTAAAAGATTTTGAGAATTTTCACCATGACACAATGAGTCCAAAACTAAAAATCATATTATAATTAGATATTTTCTCTTGTAATTTTTTTTTTTGAAATACAAGTGGTTTATATCAAAATAATTAAAACACTACATTACTCGAGAGAGGAACCACTATGCCGCACGCATGCATAACAACTACACCACCATAAGGTGAAAAAATGCACAACACATAGGCAATATTTGAATCCAAGACTTCTCGCTAAAGAGAATCTTTGATTGCTTCAGCCTTGCCACTTACCTTGCCACTTGAGTTAGGCCTTATTAGTTTCCCTTATAATTTTATAGAGTGTGACTTAATTGCACACCAATTCTATATATACCAAGTTAAAAACAAAATACAACTATATATACATGATGCATAAAAATACTAAATTTCACAGACATAAACACTAAAATATATAAATTATAAAATATATTTTTCGTTACTAAACTATCATCTATTTTGTCAATTTATTATGTTTCCCAAATCATTGCTCATTTTATTTTTGGTAACTACTATATCACTATCTTTATATATTTACTTCACTACATCAATTTATTATATAAAAAAAAAATCAAATATGGCTCACACACTTATCTAACATATGTAATTAAATGCAATACTCTTACAATAAATATGGATTCATTTCCATTTATCTCCAATATTCATTTTTTAGTTTCCCATTATGCATCACTTTAATTTTTTTTAATTTTTTTCCAATTTCAAAATTTTGTGGTTTAATTTAATTTTATAGTTATTAACTAAGAAATATATATATATATATATTTCTTAGTTAATAACTATAAAATTAAATTAAACCACAAAATTTTGAAATTGGAAAAAAATTAAAAAAAATTAAAGTGATGCATAATGGGAAACTAAAAAATGAATATTGGAGATAAATGGAAATGAATCCATATTTATTGTAAGAGTATTGCATTTAATTACATATGTTAGATAAGTGTGTGAGCCATATTTGATTTTTTTTTTATATAATAAATTGATGTAGTGAAGTAAATATATAAAGATAGTGATATAGTAGTTACCAAAAATAAAATGAGCAATGATTTGGGAAACATAATAAATTGACAAAATAGATGATAGTTTAGTAACGAAAAATATATTTTATAATTTATATATTTTAGTGTTTATGTCTGTGAAATTTAGTATTTTTATGCATCATGTATATATAGTTGTATTTTGTTTTTAACTTGGTATATATAGAATTGGTGTGCAATTAAGTCACACTCTATAAAATTATAAGGGAAACTAATAAGGCCTAACTCAAGTGGCAAGGTAAGTGGCAAGGCTGAAGCAATCAAAGATTCTCTTTAGCGAGAAGTCTTGGATTCAAATATTGCCTATGTGTTGTGCATTTTTTCACCTTATGGTGGTGTAGTTGTTATGCATGCGTGCGGCATAGTGGTTCCTCTCTCGAGTAATGTAGTGTTTTAATTATTTTGATATAAACCACTTGTATTTCAAAAAAAAAAATTACAAGAGAAAATATCTAATTATAATATGATTTTTAGTTTTGGACTCATTGTGTCATGGTGAAAATTCTCAAAATCTTTTAATAATATGATTTTGATACATGATGTATGTAACTTGTATTGAATTTCAAACACGTGAAACTCATATCAATATTATAAATAAAATTAAATGTATTAAATCAAATTACAATTATCCACTTCTTTAATTGGATAGATTTCAATTATAATTATAGGATCAAAATTCGGCTAAAAAGAATTATACAGACAAAATGAGAAAAATGATACTAGTAAATAATTTGTAGGATGAATCGAAGGCCTATATTTTCTGAACTTATATAACCAAAATTAATTTGTAAGCGTAACAACTGAGGGCTCGGGTCGAGCCGAATCAAATCCGCTTTTTAACATATCCATTTCATTTATGACATAAGAGATTTCTATTAAGGTAAATATAATATTATATTCATGATATGCAGTTCATACACCTTTATAAACAATATTATGAGTGCCTAGATTGAAATCATTGAATTTTTTGTAATCCGACGTGGCGGAAGTCGGTTGGACTAGGATTGGACAAGTGGAGTCAGAGGTGGGGTCTTTGGAACGTTGGACTGGGCGGCAAGAACTGGATTTTATTATGATATGAGTTGCTTTAATATGCTTTTTCATTACAAATTATCTGGTGGGCCTCCGATCCGAATATACCCTTCTTCTCCGGGGATCCGAGGCCGGGCATAACCCGACGGACACCCGGTAATTTTCTTTTTATTGCAATTATATATAAATTTTATGTTATATATGTTGTTTTGATCTATATATATAAAAATATAATTTCGTAGTGCAGATTTATTTTGAAGTATAAAAACATAATATATATATATATATATTGCTGCGTTTTAACGAAATTAAATCTCTAATAAGAAGAGCTTAATTATTTACAATGATGATGGAGGAGGAGCAGCACTCTTGCTATCATCATGATGTTTTGCCCAACCTCACAATTTAGTGGTCCTTGCGGCCATAAATAATCTATGTTGGATCTAGTGGTGTGTGTTGTGCGTTGAGCGTGGTTTTTCATTTGATTAATGCATCTCTTTACAAATTAATACAAAAGGAATGAAAATTTCTCTTTACAAAAATCGACTCGGAGCAACATTTCGGATTTTCTGCTATAAAATCATGTTTTATCCAATTATCTATATAGTTGGTATTATTTTGCTACATGTTATAAGTACTTGGAGTACTTGCAAATAATGAAAACAAAATTGTACTCCCTCCGTCCACCATAAATAGTCTCATTGGTGGACGGTACGAGTTTTAATGCACAATTGGTAAAGTAAAAGAGATAGAAAGAAAACGTGATTGGAGAGAAAAAAAGTGGTTGATAAAGTAGGAGAGAGAGGAAGAAAAAGTGGTTGGAGAGATAAAAAGTGGTGGGTCCTAGTGGTATAAGTTGTAAATAAATTGATGTTTAGGGGTATTGTGTTGTGAGAATTTTTTCATAAATGGAATGAGACTATTTTGGTGGACGAACCAAAATGGAAAAATAAGACTATTTTTGGTGGACGGATGGAGTATCTCACAAGGATTGGTGAACTAATGCTTATAAGTATCACTAATAGGTTGATCTCGATCTATTTAGATTATGATGTTCAATGTTTAACTGAACTACATTCTCTCAAATGGTAAAGAGTATTATGGGGAGAAAAAACTTTTTTGTATTCGATGATAATTGTAAATACATGTTTCCTCTCTTTATAAGAGTATGTGTACATATACAAGGAAAGAAAGAATTACAAATCAATTTGATCATCCAAGATAGGTATTTCATTTTTTACGAGATTTCATCCTTATTTGACTATTTCCTTCATTGACACTCACGCTCAAGTTGAGTAATGACATCTCTGATGCTCAACTTGTAAAAAATTTCATTAAGACTTATTGAGTTTACTTTCTTTGTCAAGATATTCGCGAACTGATCTCCAGACCGGACATATGGAAATTCGATGGTACCATCTTCAATCTTACCCTTGATGAAATGGTGGTCTATCTCCACAAGCTTCGTCATCTCATGCTGAATCGAATTCTCAGTGATGCTAATTGCTGCCTTGTTGTCACAAAATAACTAACTCTTTTAGGACGGAGGAAAATCAATCTCGGTCATCAACCTTTGTAATTATAAAATCTTTGTCAATCCATTTTTTACCCCCATAGAACTTCGCCTTAGCACTGGACAGGGCCACTACATTTTGTTTCTTACTACTCCAAGTCACCAAATTTTCCCAAACAAAAGTGAAATATCCGGCTATGGATTTTCTATCCACAAGATTACCTGCCCAGTCCGCATCTGTGTAACCATGGACTTCCAAATTCTCTCATTTCTTGAGAAGAATATCATACCCAGTCGTACCTTTCAAGTACCGAACTATCCGTAAACCTGCATCCAGATGATCCTCCTGTGGTCGATGCATAAATGTTATTATAAATCAAACATTATTAGATATGGTTCAATCCAAGATGAATTTCGCCAGTCTTCCTTATTCCTTTAGGCAATGGAAACTAAAACTGAAAAATGTTATTTTGTGGATCTCTTAAGGATATGAATTATACTTTCCTAGAGATCAGAAGGTGATAATCCCAAGGAATGAGACATTTCTTGCAAAATGACTTGGTCCGAAGGAACAAGGTCACAACATGGTAGATCTTGAAAAAAATTCAAAAACCACAAAATATCATAGATGATGGGGATATGTCTAATGGAGTGGACTAGAACTCAATGGGAGTTTTGATGATCTATTGTGAAGGAAAATAACTCTTGGAGTGGCCTTTAGATGGTCTTCTAGAGTGTCACCTCAAGAAAATCATAGTAAAATTCACTAATAATATCCAAAGTGTTGAAACGCTCAACACAAATGAACTTTCTCACATTTAGAGTGAATAGCCTAAACAAGTGTGGAACCAACTCAATAGGTATTGAAAGAATCGTCAAACATCTGAAAGTCTAAATCTAATGGTTGAGAACCAAGATGATGAAGTGAATTTGGATAATGACGAACCTAAGACCTATACCACAACGATGTTAGACATCGACTGGAAAAGTGGCTGACAGCCTTAATATCAGATATGGAGTCGATGTACTTAAATCTAGTGGAAACTAGTTGAATTGCCACCTATGGTTTGACCCTTATGCTGCAAATGAATCTTCAAAAGAAGACAAATGCAGAAGGCGAGGTACAGACCTATAAAGCTAGGTTTGTGGCGAAAGCTTATAGTCAACGCAAGGGCATTGACTATGATGAAATATTTCGCTGTCGCTAAAATCAATTCCATTATGATATTATTTACAATAGTTGCATACTAAGATTTTGACATTTTGCAAATGGATGTAAAACCGCGTTTCTCAGTGGAAAACTCAAAGGCGATATGTTTATGACACAGCCTCAAGGTTTTGTATCAAAGGAAAATGTCGAATGTAGTATGCAAGCTAAAGAAGTCCATTTATGGACTCAAGTGAACTTTTAGGAGTTGGAATATTTGCTTTGACAAGCTATCAAATTGTTTGATATCGTCAAATGCAAATAGGATCCATGCGTTTATAGTAAGCACGATAATAAAAACATTGTCTTCCTTATCATATATGTCGATGACATTTTGATTATGAGAACAATTGTTCAATGATGCAATCCGTGAAGATTGATTGTGCATTTCCTTTATGGTAAAGGATCCAGGTGATGTTTCTAACATATTGGTATTAAGATCATTGAGATAGACCAAGTAGATTGTTGAAATTATCACAATTCACTTACATAGGCAAGTTGCTAATACACTTCTCACTGAAAATTCCAAGAAGGGAATTCTTCATATGGGACATGACATTGCATTGTCTAAGAATGGTATCCATTCTAAAGACAATGAAATAAATTACATAAAGAAGACCTGATATGCTTCAGCTATATGATATGTTATGTATGTTATGACATGTAATGGGTTAGATGTGGCTTATGCGCTTAGCATGATAGACAGATTTCAGCAAATTCTCAATGGAAATTTTTGAAAACTGTCAAAACTATTCTTAAGTACATTAGAGGGACTAAAGAATAATACCTATTCTGTGGTGGGCAGCCATAATTATCAATTACTAGGTATACTGATCTTAGTTTCCAAGTAAATTGTGATGACTGTGAATCCAGTCTAGACATGTTTTGTCTCTGATGGTGGTGCAGTAAGTTGGATTAGTTCCAGAATAATATTGCTGGTTCAACCACCATTTCCAAGAACTACAAACATAAAGTTTATAATAAAGGATGATGTGAAATTAGAAAGAGTACTCACTATTGATAACTTGACTGATCATTTCACCAAGTCTGCCTGTATAACAAAACACAACAAGCACTTTGAGTGCCTAGATATTAAACAAGTTGGTTGTTGGCTTTGAATCAGTGGGGGTTTAAAGTTTGTATGTTTTAGAAACAATTTATATTGAAACATTATTACTTAATCACATTTCATGAAAATTTGATTTTCTATGGGTCCTGTACATTTATTGGAATAATTATTTTCATTGTTTGTCATTATTCCTACACATTGAATTATGATTATCATTAGTGGTGTGAGACACTAATGATATAGTGTAATTCCAAAATAGCTATAACCAATGATCATCAAGAAATAGATATCGATAATATGTCATAGGTTGGCGTGTGGTCTGCATCACATTCTTAGAAAATGTAGTGGTTCTCACAGTTACGTGATATTTGATATCCGTGATGGGCACATGAATACTTTAAAGAGTATTGGTATACCTACTATTAAATTGTTTGTTCAGTGTCTACGGTTTATTAGTATGTGAAGTATGTGATAGTCTTTTGACTTGATGTTATTACTCATTTTGTTTGTTGAGTGGTGTACTTTAACCTTATACAACGCTTGTCTTCCCCTGGAGGATCAAGACATAGACTTATGTTGGGTATATTCGAGAGAACACTCAAATTCTCTATATTATTTGACCATTAAGTCGCTGGCCAGTGCAATGATATATTCAATTAAAGTAATTTAATATGATTGAATGAGTAATATAATAAAAATGAGATAAAATGATTGAGCTATTTATATATAATATCTTAGGCTCAATCGAGTGGTTCGTGAATGAAAGGATGTTACATAAACTTCATATAAATGCTAGTTTACTGAATCCATGTAAACGTCATTCATATATCGAGTTCGCTGCACAACGCAGTCCATGAGTTTTGTGCAGACTTTGATTAGATCATCGTCGATAGTGGGGGCTTGAGGGTCACACTTTAAGTGTATTTTGATCCGCTCAAGGATACAAAATTGGAGCTTGTATTATATCTAATACTAGTACAAGTGGGAGATTGAAAGATATATGGACTAAATTAAGATATTGGGCTTTATTTAATTAAGATTGAACCATTAATTAATTAATGCAGACAAAATATTATAAGCCCATAGGCCCTGGATCTATGGGGCAGCAAATATATATTTCTCTATTGTTGAGAAATCAAGCATATAGATGTTTAGAACAATTCATTAGTTCAGATTGTTTAGAACGTAAGATCTGAATTCTTTTATCAGACAAATAATACGTATGCCCAATCAAAAATTTCCTAGCTTTCTCTGATTGAACTGTGTATCGGAAATTGTTCCTGCATCGGATTGACATACACGTGGATACCGAAAGTAGTGGATTTACCAGCAGGACAAAATTCGATCAAACCGTGAAAATCAAACTACGCAACAAGTAAATGTTTTAATCTGTTGTAATTAACTACTTAACTAACAACATCAATTATGAATCTAGATGATATTCATGTTTGTATTTTCTACTACATGTCATTAGATGACGATAAGAATTACTAACATTGTTTTCAACCCAACTTTATTTTTTAGGATTGGATTCAAACTATGTCAATTCGTCAGTATAGGAGATTATTTTTGTTTGTAATAGTAAATTATATTTTTCCGTCAAAATTATCATTCTATTAAGAAATAATTGCCTCAAAATACACAAAATTTCACACAATTCTGTTTTATACATGAATTATAAAATTTGCATACAAATACATAATTTTTTAATTTTTCTCATTTTTCACATGACGAAAATTTCTGATGAAATCTAAAATTGAGGTGAAGGCTGGAATTCCTACATGGCTTAAACAGCCGGTGATACTAAATAACGTAATATAACTATGAGTGAAACATTGTCGTTTCATCATAAAATAAGTTCAAAATTAGATTATCATTTAAGAAAACGACAAAATTTCATGATTAAATGATAATGTTTCACTCATAGTCAAATTACGTCGTTTAGTACCACCAACTGTTTAAGCCATGTAGGCAATATGGCCTCCACCAAGCTTAGATCTCGCCGAAAAATTTCATCATGTGAAAAATGAGAAAAATTAAATATTTGTATATTTGTTTGCATAATTTATTATTCATGTGAAAAACCAAATTTGTATGAAAGTCTGTGTCTTTTAGCAAAATTACCCCTTTTATTTATAAATAAGTATAATTGATCATTGTTATATTAAATCTATATGTATAAAAGCAAAACTGCTCTCTACAAAAAAACGAATCGCGCGACATCATCCATATGATCAATACAAAAGTTAATTCAATTGCTAAGTACTTTAATATATATATATATATATAGGTGTATGTATATGTAATTAATTAATTTGCGTAGATAATTTCATATTGAGGAGCAACTGTAGTATTTATATATTTTATTCAAAAAATTCTTATTTAGTGTATTTCTATATATTTTCTATGATATTACTATACATTTAAATTAGCTTCCTTATAATATATACTTCTTAAAGTACAAAATACTTTAGAATTTTACCTATATAATTGTGGTATATAATTTAATTTTAACTTTTTGTTATTAACACAATTAATTCAAGAATCATTGCATGAAGGGCTAATTTAATTTTTATGAAAAAAGAAAAATATCATTGAGCTACAATAGTTGGACTTCACAATTTAAAATGTAATATAAAAATGTGTTCATCCATTCTAATTATAGTTTTAAAAAAATTTATTAGGATTTATCTCTAATTGTGATTGGGTAGAACATATGCATTGTGCATCCAGATTCACTGGATCGTGCCTCACTTGAAAACATCCGACTAACAATATGACTATAATATATTAAATATTATTATGGTAATACAAAATGATCAAGTCGCCATAATAGATTTGAGTCGTTCATCCACTTAAATGACGAATGACGACCTTATAAGCGGAGTTAGAATCATAACTTTTAGCACGTTGATTTAAGCAAAAGATGAGCTCAATTCCAATACTATACGTTACAAAAAAGCGGGCTTTACCGAGCACCAACCTGATCGCTGTATTCGCCAGAGTGCTCGGTAGACGGTATTTTCCAAGCACCTGCCGAGCACAAAACGTGCTCGGTGTTGACCTCGTTGCTAATCTACCGAGCACCTACCGAGCACGCTCGTCGGAGTTTGCGAGCACGTCTAATGTGGTCGGTAACATAACGATGATCTCAAAACGAGTAATGTATGGGCTTACCGAGCACCGTCGACGAGCACTCTACTCCGACAGCTGAATATTCACTACCGAGCACATGCCATGTGCTCGGTACATTTTTGCCACAAATAGCGAGTACTATGTGCTCGGTAGCCAACGCGACCGTGTTCTTGTATTTGGTCAAACACACCCGGCCGAGTGATGGTTTCTGTATCGGGACTACGTTACCGAGCACGAGCAGTGCTTGGTAACAGACGCAAACGGGTGTCTCTATTTGCTAATCCACCCGGCCGCGTAAGAGTCTCTGTATTGGGGTTCCTTTACCGAGCATGTGGTGCTAGGTAATATGCGTTGTTTTTAAAGTGTATGTGCTCGGTATTGTTTATTATTTTATTTAATATTAAATTTTTAAACATAAAATTTGGAAAACATTTAAA
>JAYDZE010372920.1:0-17348 GCA_034509125.1 Monilaria moniliformis
TATATTCATGCAAATATGTAAATTCATAGAGGGTAATAAGGTCTATATACAAAATATCATAAATTTTAAAATTACGCCAAAATATAAATAATACAAAATTACTAATTAAGCTCTATTATGGCAAAGACATTATGTCTCAAAATCATAACCCTTTAAATTAATCTTTCTCTCTCATATTTTTTTAGACAAATACATTTTCTTTTTATTTTATATAGATTAATCGTTTCTTAACATTTATGTCCAAACTTTAGGGCATATTGAAATAGAGTAGTGATAAATGTACATAAATTGTACATACATAATGGAATTTTTTTAGGTATTTTATATTTAAATCACTTTATAAATATTAATTAATTTGAATAAATTAATATATTACATATTTATCCTTCTGCAATAATTTAAAAAAAAAATTAACCTCTACAAATTAAATGTCATTTAAGAAAAGATTAATTTTTCCATTGGATATCTATATATTTATCTTCAAATCAATTTTGTGACTTTGTTTGAAGGATCTATCAAACCAATTTTCCAATCATATCTTTAAAAATACGATATGAGTAATTTAGTAAAAAATAATATAATTAGTAATAAAATCAATTTAAATAAAATCGATTCATTTCAATTTAAAATTTAAAAGTATTATGTATGTTGAAATATGAGAAATGTCCTTCAAATTCTTTTTATAATTATCCTTAACAAATTAACAATTATCCATAAGAAAATGACAATTTAGATATGATGAATAGAATATGATTAGCAAGTAATTCACAAGTATAAACAAATAAATAAATATGACATCAGCACACGTGCACGGGTAAGGACGGATTTTTAGATGATTCCATAAAGATTTGTCTCCCTTGTCTCTCTGTTCGGAATCTTTTTTCTTCAAGTTCATAGACTACTCTCTCCAGAGTCCAGAAATGAATGAATGGATCATGTAAAAATCCTTTCCCATATCTCATTGCAATAATCTATCGAATTCGGATGTCGATATAGATTAAAATCACAGACACAACACTACACATCTCAATCAGAATGGCAGAAGACCACGCAAGAAGCGCCGGCAAGGAGCCGGTGTGCGTCACCGGAGCTAACGGTTTCATCGGGTCATGGGTGGTGAAAACCCTCCTGGAACACGGCTACACCACCATCCACCTCTCCATATTCCCCGGCTCCGACCATTCTCACCTCTTCTCCCTCCCAGGCGCCGCCGCCAGCCTCCTCGTGCACGAGGCCAACCTCCTCGACTCCGCGGCAGTCGAGAAGGCCGTGGAGGGGTGCGCCGGAGGTGGGGTCTTCCACGTGGCGTCGCCTTGCTCGCTGGAGGACCCCGAGGACCCGCAGAGGGAGCTGGTGGACCCCGCCGTGAAGGGCACCCTCAATGTGCTGGCCGCCGCGAAGAAGTTCGGGGTGCGCCGCGTGGTTCTCACCTCCTCCATCTCGGCCATGGTGCCTAACCCGGGATGGCCAAGGGGCACGGTCGTTGATGAGTCTTGCTGGACTGATCTTGACTATTGCAGGCAACGTCAGGTCTCTCTCTCTCAAAAACTTCCATTTATATTATGGTTAATTGCAAATATAATCACCAATCAATTTGCAATTACAATATCATTTTTTTTCAGTCCCCCTGATTTATTTGGTGATCGGAATTGCGACGTGGTTGTGATGTGGGGCCACTTTCATAGTCATCGGAGTTCTTCAAGTTTGATTTTGCGTCATATGAATTCATTGTAGTGTCAATGCGATTTCATGTTAAATTTTGTTTATATTTTCAACTGAGTTTGCCTAATATTAGAGCTATGTTTTGGTTTCCTGTGAACTTACTGAAAAAGTGGCAGAACTTCATGTGAAACATTCTTTTAATACACTTACTATTGTTGATTTACTAATGTGTTTTAACAGCAGTCCACTAAAATCATGTTTGGAAATGTATTGCTTTTTATTTTTTGTGTAGCAAACTTTTGGGAATCTGTTGAACAAAGGGGAGTTTAATGGCTGAAGTTTGGATCCAAAGGCTGTGTATGAACAGAAAAAAGAAGTGCCTGAAAGCTACTTATTTCTAACTATAGTCATATTTATGGAGATTTCTTTACTTCACTTATAGATGAGATAGCTAGATGTATGTGGCACCGTGGCAGTTGTACTCATGGGAGTGGGGCTTATATAAGGTATATAAGTAGCTATTTCACTTTTAGTCTTTATAAAATGGTAGATGTCAGACACCAGAAATGCCTCAGTTACCTGGTTGCCAGCTAAATCGTGATACAGGTGGGGTATGTGTTCTTTGTATAGCATGGAGTTATTTAACAGTGATAGGTGTGCTATGGAAAGTGGTTTGAGTAGTAGATAAAGCAGGAACTCATCTATATATATAGTGGTCCTCAGCCAGTTAGTAAAGAAGTGCTGCTGAATCAGTGCTTAAATGATTATCGATGCTGCCAAAACGAACCATAATATCCTACTGCTCATCTTTCATAGGATGAGAAACTGTGATGTTGATGCAAACCTGTAAGCCTGTGGGTCATTTAACATAACAGTTAAAGCAGATAAATGAAAATTTATCCTGAACAAAAGATCTTATTATGAGATACAAGTGCAAATAAACGAGTAAATGATGAACTAGAGCCTAATATTTTATTTCAAGGAGATATTTTTTCTCTTTTCTATTTTAGGTTCTTTTAAGATGAATTATAACTGATTTAAGCTGCATATTACTATTCATGTACATTACATTAAAATCTAGTTGTGAAATTTGAGTTGTAATACAAATTGCTCTATTGCTGCTATAAACGCAATCACAATAGTCATTATCAACTGAGATCACATTTCATAATGATGAGCTACTTTATACGATTTGTGTATTTGACAGAAATGGTATCCAGTATCAAAAACTTTGGCCGAGAAAGTTGCATGGGATTTTGCAAAGGAAAATGGTGTGGATATTGTAGCAATAAATCCTGCTACATGTCTTGGCCAACTTTTGCAACCTGGATTGAATGCTAGCTGTGCAGTCTTGTGGCAGCTACTGCAGGGGTCAAAAGATACACAGGACTGTCACTGGTTGGGCGCTGTGCATGTCAAAGATGTAGCTAAGGCACAATTAATGCTGTTTGAAACTCCTATGGCTTCGGGTAGATACCTTTGCACCAACGGCATCTATCAATTTGGTGATTTTGCTGAGAAAGTTGCAAGCCTCTTTCCTGAATTTCCAGTTCACAGGTCTGTAAGCTCATTCCTTTAATCCCGAGTTATGCAATCTACACATAGAGATTTCCTTGCTATATGTAACTGTATTTTCTTGAGTGTGTTGCTGGATGATATAGAAAGTACTAATTCAAATTTATGGTGGCAAATTTACTTTCCCAAATTAACCAGAGGTGCAAGCTGATGGCCTCTGATTTGATAAAAAACCGTAAAATATTTTCTTACTTTTTACGATTGAATGCAAACTACATACTTAATAGGAGGTTATCCTCATGTTATTAGAAAACTAAGGCTTCTTTGACAGTTGAACATGTTTTTGGAAGAAGGTTCTTTACACTATTAAACGTCTAACGTGATCATGTTATTAGGGAAGTTTGTTAAGAGAATGAAAATTTGTTAAAAGAAGTGATTAGAAGTGGTGCTCTTTCAGAAGTGACGACAGCATGTATGCTTAGTCAGATTGAGTATCTGTTAGAATGAATAATTATTTGCTGCTTATATGAAAAAGTGTTGCAAAACAAATAATCTCAATTGCACTGTCTCCACTTCGTAAAATTGTATTTGATCTTTTACATGTACATATTTAGTTCTGGAAGGCAGGAGCTTATGCTTCTGAACTTTGTTGTGTTAACCATGATGAATGCTGAAAAGGAGAAATGAATAGAAGATTAACTAAGTCGATGATCTCAGTTTGATCATGTTAATGATATTGATGAGTTGCCAAAGCCAGGGCATTAAAAACTTCTGTTGTTTCAAAAAACGTTCATCTGTAGGGTCACGATCTTTTTCTGTGGACCTGTTTCAAAATCTATATGACTTTCCAGCCCATTGTGACGGGATCTATCTTCTTCCTTTTTTTCGCTTTCACAGGAAATAATTAACTTTCCAAAACTCTCTTGCATCTTTGGTTTGCATATTACCAATATCTGAACTGAATTGCCTGAACTCATTCTACTGATCAACTTATCCTGGCCTTCTGCAAGCAATTAGACCATCTATAAGAAATCAATGATCTCTTTACTTAAAAAAAAAAGATTCTTTTGGGGCCACTCTCACAGATTAGTCTGTCTGCTTCGCTGTGGTTTTACTTGAATTTATACTTCTATTTCGAAAAGTTTGAGAACTATAGCGAATTATGCAGCCCTAAATAATTTTTTCTTGCCCTTTTAGTTACTTTGCCAATCTTTAAAATTTACAAATATCATCCGTGTTTGGTTTTGAATAATTGCTCTTCTTGTAATGATATGATGAGCAATCAAGGTCTCTAATTATGTAACAAAAAGGTGTGCACATTAGTTAGGCTATCTGCTATTTCCCATGTGTATTGTGCAACTTTTCCATTGAGCATTTATAATTTGGTTGTTATTATGAGTGAGAGCAGTACTTGTTTCCTTGGCTCCTTCACGACTTATCAATTACTTGGACGAAGTTGCTGGTATCAACACTAAATTATTGCTACGAGGTTCTATAAGCTGACAATGATTTTCAATCACTGGTCAGTTTTTATTATTACAGTGGATTCTTTTCCTATGATTTTCTTCTTTCCCAAGATGTGTTTTATTTTGGGTTCAGTCACAAGAGGAAAAGGCATAGCACCCATCATTTGTGTGTCTCAATTGAGATAAAGAAAGGAAAGGGCCAGTTTACCATGTTGGGAAATTCAATATAGTCCTTGGACAGTATCGTTTGTGTTGCTGTTATTTGATTTTATCACTGCATTACTGTTCTACATTTGAAATATGACGATATTGTTCAATTCAAATAAAAGTAACACATACGATATCTTCCAACGGGCAGAGATGCCATCTGCATGATGATCATTGACAACTTCAAGGATTCGATCCAAGACTCTTCTTTTCTATCAACCAATTGATCCTCTTGATGCATATATGTGCAGATTTAAGGGCGAAACGCAACCGGGCCTGGCGGCTTGCAAGGATGCTGCGAGGAAATTGATTGATTTGGGATTAAATTTTAGTCCAGTTGAAGATGCTGTCAGGGACACAGTGCTCAGTCTTAAAGCAAAAGGTTTGCTGGGGCAGGAAAAGCCATCATCTTGAGTCATTGTTGAAGTTAGGGAAAGTTCAGCATCTTTTCATTGTATATTTGGTGTGATCATGGACCACAATAAATCAATTTTCTTTATGAAGGAGAGTATAATTGAGTTTATCTCCATTATCTTTATGTCTCCATTCTTCTGGATCACTGTGCAATCATATTTTACTATGCATTTTGAGATGTAAGTTTACTGTGAACATTAATGGATGACCAGAACAGAGAATGTAGGGCTGAGTTAGCAAGTAGAGATGCAAAAAAGTTTTTTAATAGTAACAAATTTTGTCCTGTCTTGATGTCGCCCCCAACCAGGCAAGTTTAGGTAAAATTTGAATATGGTCTAAACTCTATTAGTCTGCCTTCTAGTTCATCCTTATAAACAAAGAGAGAGAGAGAGAGAGAGAGAGAGAGAGAGTGATTAAGGGGAGGTGGGGAAGATAATGCACATGGACTGCTGTTGGCTTTTATTAGTGAGTAAAATGGAGATAAAGACGTGCAGTTTTAATCATGGAGCTGCTTCTGGCATTCCATGTGCTTCTATCTTCTCGCCCCACTTGACATTATTTTATACAAACTTGTGTCCTAACACCAATCTCTCTCTCTCTCTCTCTCTCTATATATATATATATATATGTATATATATGTATATATATAATCAATCTTGTTGCCCACATATCACTCTCAACCACCCGCAAACATCGGAAAATGCATAGCGACAGTCCTTCTTCCACTTGCAGCAGATCCTGGTAAGCATATTCCGCTTCTTCAATGCTAGAAATTTATGGCGACTGAGCTGGTTGCACGGCGCAGGTCTATAAGCGAGGACTCGCTGCGGAGATACGTCTTCCACGCCAGCGAGAACTGCATACAAGAGTTGCTCTCCGCCTCCGATTCAATGAACGAGGAGTGGAAGGTGGTCGGAGTCGACGACATCGGGGTCGAGCTCTCCAAGCGCAGATCGGGATCGCTCCACACCTTCCGCAGCCGCTGGGTGCTCGAGTCGGTCTCGCCGGAGCAGTTCATCACGGTTGCCAATGCAATCGATGCCGCCAAGGTCTGCGGTTTTACAGGTTTAGTCATCGTTGAATCACATTAATACTTGGAATTTGGCAGGAGTGGGACGGCGATTTAGTACATGGGAAGTACATTAAAGACCTAGAAGAAAACCTGAGCATTGTATGGTTGAGGTATGGAGAGAGATCCAAGCCCTTGTTCAGAAACAGAGAGTTCATAGTGTATGAGCGACGCGAAACCATGGACGATGGAACTCTGGTAAATTCTTGCCTTCAAAATCATAATATGACTCGGAAGGAAATGTTCTTCATTTACATGAACAAGAATTCAATTTGCAGGTAGTGGCAGTCGCTTCTCTACCTAAAGAGATAGCAGCTGGACTACAACCCAAGCAGAACAACTCCATAAGAGGGCTGTTGCTGCAGTCTGGATGGGTTGTTGAGAAGCTACAAAATGATTCTTGCATGGTCACTTACATAGCTCAAGTAACATAAACCACTCTCTCTCTCTCGCTTTCTCTGAATTTCCAGAGAAATGATATGCTACATACTTACGTTGTGTTTATGTTTATCCATTCATGAATATTTTGTTTGGATAGTTTCTTTTTGTTAGATTCCATTTAATAATTTAAGTTGGAATAACATTGGATTATTTGCGAAATCAAAATTTGTTGATAATTGGGATAAAGTATTAAATTTTAATTTGGAGTGATGCTAAATAGCCATATTATGGCTGCCCACACGCATATTTTTTTGAAGAAATCGGACAGATTCAGTTAAAATTGGTGGAAAAATAACTATTATGTAAATAAATATTAATATATTATTATTTTTCGAATACATTTACTATTATACTCTTATGTAGGTGGCCACAATATGACTCCGCTCAGCTGTATTGATTAATTTATGTGGTGTTTGTGCAGTTGGATCCTGCAGGATGGCTGCCGAAATGCTTTGTGAATCGGTTAAATACAAAATTGGTGATGATAATTGAAAACCTTAAAAAGCAGGTGGTGGCATGTCCCACGAGAGGGGCTACATGATTATACTTTTCTGTAAAGCCACCAAATACAAAGGAGATATTGATGAATCCAACTTATGATTTACTATATTCATGATTATCTCCATACAATTATTACTCATGATTATGATTTTGGATATTCAAACTCATAAATGATGCAAAATCAGATGTATATTACCTACTAATCCAATATTACCGCTTTTAACTTTTGCCTTAAAAATCAAAATTACTATATACATGCATGACAATTATTGTATTTAAATGGAATTATAACTAAATTGAAATAATAATGTACAAATATTTAAGTAAGTTGTAAAAATTGTATCACACGAATTTTGGCTTAATTTTGGATTTTTTTATGAACTTAAGATTTGGTTCAAAAAATTATGAACTTTGTTGTTGTTGCCGATTTCCAATAATCCCCCAAATCGAAACTGATAAGACAAAATTAAAACTAAAGTGGCAAATCAATGTATCAAAATAATGTTGTTTTGATAGTAATTTTTTTATAAAAAAAAATCCAACTCTCACAGACATTTCATCGACCACCTTGTGTGCATCCTTTTTTCTTTTCTCAAATACACATCGCTCGATCGTCCGTCGCCAGCGACACTTCCCGCAGCCTCTTCGCTGCCACTCCCACGCCGGCGTGCCGCAGAAACTATTGATTATTCATGAAAATAAGGCTCGTATAGTTCAAGCTGGAAAAGTGAAGCATTTGGTGACGTTGCTGGATCCCGAATCAGAGATAATCGATTAAGCTGTGGCTTTTATTGCGAATTTGTCGACCACTGTAGAAGGATGTTCAACAATTACTCGAGAAGAGGGCATTCCCTTACTTGTTGAGGTAGTCGATATAGTGTCCCAAAGAGGAAAGGAAAATGCAGCTTCGGTACTGTAGCAGTGTGCACTTCTACCCTATAATTCATGTTGGAGAAGTACATCTTCAACATCATCTGCCCCTGAAGCAGCTCTCTCTCATAACTCCGACGCAATGAAACCTTCCTTGTTCCATCAGCTGCTGCCACTTCTCGAACATCTCGTGCCTCTCAAACCGCTCTCGCCCCTCACAAGCTATGATGTTCCTTATCTCTTGCCCGAACATCTCCTCCATCTTGATCCTCGTTGGACAATACAAGAGGAGGCTCGAATCAACGGAGTCGGAGACGGACGAATAGTTTATTGAAAAGCCTTGCATCCAAGGTGACCTCATTGTGTGATGCTTCCTGCTATGCCATTACAACCACTTGAGCACGACGGAGCGGCGAAGAGGAGACATCGAAGTCGAGATAATGGAAAATGCATACGAATTTGCTTAATTTAAACGGAGTTATATTAACTTATCGGATTGATTTCGTAAGACGGTTCGATATATTGATCAAGCCCGATATCACAATATACTGAAGTCGAACTATCGTCCATGGCGTTATATATATATATATATATATATATATTATAACTGCCATGTAGTTTGGTAACTACTTTTTATGGGCGTATCCAAACAATCTAATATCTCCCACGCGCACATGGTGGTGACTCCCTTTCTAGGTTCGGTCTAATGTGGTCTGAGTCACTTAGCTTGGTCGCTTTGAATAGGGTTCCGGCCACCCTTGTATTTCACCTCGTTGGAACCGGGGTAGATCTAAGCCGATTCTTCCATTTTGGTTCGATTTCTCGGATAAATGTTGGCATCCATATATGGATTCGATTGAGTCTGTAATTTATTTTCAATTCCTCAATCAAATCTTGTGCAAGTCTTTGATGAGTCATGGGCAAATCTGAGCCGATTCTTCAATTTTGGTTCAATTTCTCGTTTAAATTTTGGCTTCCATTTATGGGTTTGATTTTGTCTGTAATTTGTTTTTGATTTCTCGGTTAAATGTTGGGTAAGGCTGTGATGATTCTTGGGAAAATCTGAGCCGAAGTTCTCCCATTTTTCATTCGATTTTGGTGCGTGCGATTCTTGATCTTTGGATTCCGTTGAATTTCATCGACGTTAGCCATGGTTTTCAGCGATTTTGTTCTCAGCATTCCGACGACTTTCCTTCTCCGAATAGGTTTCAACAAATTCACCTGATTAATTATTTAATTAATACTGTGATTAATTAATAAGTCAATAACTTGATTAATCCTTTCATTAATTAATAATCAATAATTAAGTTTAGTAAGTTAATAATCAAATAATTGTTTATTATTAAAAATAAATATATATTCATTTTATGAAAATGGTAAAAAATAATTTCACACTTTATCTATAGTATAATCTAGATAATCAAACATTATAGTACTTATCGTCATCTTGAATTTTATTATACATATCAAACAATACTATTAAATCCGTATTTTGATTTTTATCTTAAATCATATTACGGTTTATCTATCTTGTCATATTTTGTCATGACAACCAGACGTACCCTTAGTTTGTCAGTAGGAATATAGTAAATTTTGGTTATATTTATAGAGAAAAAATAATTATTATAATTATAATTTTATTTTTATAAAAAAACAATCTACTATAAAATGTGATTAAACTTTATGTAATAAAAAATCTTAATTGATCAAGAAAAAAAAGCATGACTTTTGCAATTAATTTTAGTTCTATTGTTTTTGTTTGTGGCGGATTCTGCACCACGGGCTGAGGGCTCAACAATCCACAAGTCTACCCGCAGAGGAAAACCAAGGCACCAAGCTAAATTGAAGGATTGGTGTAGATCGCGAAACAGTTCGAGCTGTACTTCGTGAAAATTTCATATTTTCTGACATGATATTGTTCATCCCTCAATCAAGATGGCTGACAAAATAAGAAGATGAATAACTGTGCGTAAATGGAACACAAAAACAAAAATAGTGCTAATATATCTGCAGACCCATGAAACCTATAGCATCCACTTCATCATCAGCAGCTCTGCCGTTATATAGTTTCCGCTGTTACTCATTCAATATTGTGGCCAAGAAGGGTAAGACATCACAAACACCTTCTCCTCAGGTAATTTATATTGCACAAATTCTTGGTTTCATTTTTTTTTTTTTTTTCAGTTTTTAGGTAAATTTGATTAACTGTGGAAGAGATTTGGGTTTAAAATTGAGTTAGGGTTCTGTTTTTTTATAGGGTTCAGAGCCAACACCTCCAAGAATTACATCAAATGTGAAGCAGAATTTGCAGTTCATAAAATTATGGAAGGTTAAAATTTTGGCTCAAATCCTTGAAAATTTGGGGGTTTTGCATACATTCTGTTAGATATTAATTGTTTGATCAAAGATTTTAGGAGTTCCAAAAGAGAAATTCAAATACTCCCAAGCCAGCGACTAGTTACCGGAGGAAGAGAGTGGAGAAGGATGTAATGCCAGAAGATACAGAGCTGTATCGTGATCCTACTTTGAGCTTATATTAGTAATGCTCTGCACCTTAAGTTTTTATTAGAATCTTGAATTCCAATTAAGTCAAAAACAAAACTTACAGGGTTAATATCTTGAACAGCACAAATCAGGGTCTAGAGACTGCAATACCGGTCTTGCTTGTTGATGGTTATAATGTATGTGGCTATTGGGCGAAGTTGAAAAAGCATTTCATGAATGGTAGACTTGACATTGCTCGACAAAAGCTTGTAGATGAACTGGTAACGTTTAGTATGTTGAGAGGTTTGTGCTTTACACTATTTCTTACCTATGGTAGTTGAGTTGAACTCTTACTTTAATTAGTCTACCAATATTTAGATGCATAAATGGTCGTTCTGACAAGTAGCACATGCCCAAGTTCAAGGAGCTTGTTGAAGCAATTGCGTGCATTGTGCTTGTAAGAGAATCTGGAGAATGGTTAAAACTTATGTAAAAAAATGAACTAAGAACAATTTCCAATGCCCTCAACAGCTCTTCTCTTGCGGTAGATGCAGAACATTTGCTCATGGTAGCGATTTCTATTCTTTGTCATTCACCACATTGGCCAATTTTGGAATAAAGGTTTTGTTGGTTGACATTTCTAACTATTTGTTATGGAGCTATTCATAATAGGTCAGTTGAGCAAATTTTGTCTGCCTTTATGAAACCAGAAGATTGTACTTGTTCCACTTCTTTCTGTTCATAAAATTCTATGTTCTCTTTTCAAGCCAGTATGTCATGTATTTTAGATGGGAGGTGCAGAAGTATAGTTCAGTGGTAAAATCTGTGAAAGCAAACTGGAGTGTTGCTGTGACCCAATTCCAACTCTGGATCGTTATTGCTGCCTAAAGAGTTTTATTTTATCTAAGTAACGTGGAGCTATGTCCGTGACTTGCAAGTTGTAATAGCTTTACATTTGGCATCTCTGGTGCTCATGATTGCATGAAACTTTGGGTTTATAATTTTGATACTAATGATGAAAGATTTTGCCATGTTTTATGTGGTGATTTAGCATATTATAAACTAATATTTAGTTATCTTAAATTAGGCTCTACTATTTAAGAATGCTTATGTCGTGTACTATTTCATCTACAGAGGTGAAAGTGGTGGTTGTGTTTGATGCTATGATGTCTGGCCAGCCAACACATAAAGAAAATTTTGCTGGGTACTCTTTTATGAAACTGATTTATTGGTGGCCCTATTTTTCTTGACATCATTATTTTGTCCATCTATAAACATCATATGTCTGCTTGCTTGCTGTAGTTTGTAGTATACTTATTTACTTTTTTGATGCACCTTGGTAGTAGTATTTGATATCTTCATTTCCAGTAACTAGAAAACCATACAGATTTTGTTGTGTGCCTATCAAAGCTTGTAATGCACTCGTTTCCTGGGTATCATAAATGATTCCTTTCTGTCTAGGAATATAAAATATCTCTTCTTCGTGTGTGTGATTTGCTTAGTAAATCATTTCAACTAAGTTGCTGAGAATTCTTTGTTACTTAAAGCAAAATATTTTTTTTTCATCCTATTTAGAAGTATTTTTATTCTTCTTGATAATCTCATGAAAATTTGATTAGAGTTGCATCTTGTAGTCCAAGTATACATTTTCTTTTGAAGTGAGTCAAGTGACTAACTGTACCTCTGTAACTATCTCTTTATCATTAAAATGAAAATGCAACCTTCTTTCTTATGGTTGGTCTCTGTATAGAAGCTGAGTATTCTCCTTCTGATTTAATTCTAAATATAAAATTTGACATCGTCTCTTGATGAATTCACTTATACTTTTGCTTACTGTTTTCTTGATTTTTCTTCTCTTTTTTTTTTTAATGGTTTTTGCAGAATTGATATTGTATTCTCTGCTGAAACCTGTGCAGATTTATGGATTGAGAAAGAGGTCAGAAAAGTAGTTGATAAAATATACTCAGCTTCTAAATTTTAAAGTTGATAAAATATACTCAGCTTCTAAATTTTAAATTGTTAGTGCATTACTATTAAATCCAAGCCAAGTAAAAATAGTTCATTATCAATGTAATACGGAAGTTACATAGCCTCAGTTATTTCCTTTCAATGATGGCCATAACTGCTTTCATCTTTTTCAAGACAGTTTATAGAATGAAAACTTGCCTCATTTTGTCATATTATCCAATTTCTTCACCTATTTTGTTTTTCACACAATGCTCTGCTTTACATTTGAGAAATTATTCAAAGAGGCTGTTTAATTTTCCCCATTTCTACTGAACTATGATTATTTAGGCCTTTGAGGATAATATATTCATTTGGTGTGAGAAGTTCTGGAATTGTGTTATGTTTGACAGCTTCCTTTTAATCATTTTCCTACTTCTTTCTTCCTTCCAAAAAATACCTATGATCAGGTTGTAGCTTTGAGGGATGATGGCTGTCCAAAAGTTTGGGTTGCGACATCTGATCATTGTGTCCAAAATGGAGCTTATGGAGCAGTATGCAGTCCTTTAATATTTTGAATGTCATTGACTTCTAATAAGTATATAAATGATTTATAACCTTTGCTAAAAGAGAATGAGTTCATCATCATTAGGTTTTCATATTCACATAGCCATTAGGCAATTGCTGTTAATTGAGAACTAATGTTTCACATCGGCTGTTATAACTTGCATATTGCATTGTGCATTTTTGTTGAGAGCCAGATCCTTCTTTAGTGTTCCATTTCTGTTGACAATCCTTAACTTGTTAAGAAATCTACTTGGTCCACACTCTATTATCTCTGTCTAATTATTTTGGAGCATGCATTTCAGGGGAAAAAAGAACCCAAACTAAGTTTTATAGGAAGTATTGTTGCTTGTACATTCTCTTCAGTAATAACCAAATTGTTTCGGCCTTCATCTGAATATGAGTTCATCTTCGGCACATGGTTGTCCAACTAGATGATGGTTCTTGCTCATGTCATCTGGAGTAAATTTTAAGTCCAACAGTCACATTCTTGCTTTTGTCAATTTAAAATACTGATATAGTAGTTTTCAGGCTGTCTTTTAACATTGTGTTAAATAATGAGGATTCTATGAACCTTTATAATTATTATCTCATGAGGCAGATGAATGATTCATCTCAATTACTCCAGCTGATAACGGACCATTTTATGGATTATTGGTCTTTACATTTCTTCTAGAGAATTAATACTCTCCTTCTGTGACCATTCCTTGCAGGGTGCTTTTGTGTGGAGTTCGAAGGCATTGGTCACGGAGGTAAACTGCTTTTAACTAATCTGTGCTATAAAACTTAATACTTCCAAAGCCTTGCCTATTTTTATTTTTTTTATTTATCATTTGTACACTATTTCCTCCCATTTTCTGATGCTATGAGAGCAATGCAGATCAAAGCTTCTCAAAAGGAACTAGAGGAGATGCTGATAGAACATAGGTATGCTCTAGGTCTCTGAACTTTTGGTTTTGCTTTTCTTTTTACTATCGTTTATTATTTCTATTTGAGAGTGTCTGTGGCATGTGAGTTTGAGATAATAACAAGCAATTTAGGACAGAATTAAGTAAATAAACTAATAATCTGGCGCCTCTTTTCTCCCTGTTAATTTCCAGCCTTGTGCCACCGATAAATAACCTCTCTAATAGTCACACATGTAGCTGCTGCAGGCTAGAATGATGTACAATTGCTATAAAATTTGGGTAGCCATGAATTCTGAACCAGTCGTCTTAATCATTATTAGGCAGTACTAACTGTAGCCAATTTTACTTATGTATCGGGCCTTGGTAGGTACTGGTGCTTCATTTTACTGCTTAAATTGATTATATATTTTAGTGAGATTTACACTCTTAAAATGTATAATCTTATCTTAGCACTTTATATAACTAGTACTGAGTCTCAATCTCTGTTAGTTAAAAGTTTTCTCCCCTCAACTTTATACTTCTGAAAACTTGGAGCTTTGAAAAAAAAAAAGAGTTTGATCATGTCCATGCTGAAACATTTGTCCACTATATGGGCAGCATATGGAGATATGATTCTTGTTCTCCTTTTAATATCATCTATGTGAAGAGTTTACTTTTCATAATTGATAATATACATGATTGAAAAATTTTATCCTCATTACTAGGATTTCTTCAATCCTACCCATTTCAATTGGATAAAAATCAAACAAATTAGCTCAGATTGTAGAAATTATCAATAATCTTGGGATATCCTAAAGTTTCAATCCATCTTAGTAAATAATGGATCAGTCTATATTATTTTTATATCTCTAGGCTAATCTTCAATATCAAATGGCCTATACGTACAGTGCCAAGAGAAAAGTAACTTAGGGAATTAGGGGTCGAAAGAATGTATTGGGTGGTAGCAAATTGAGGAAGGGTAGAAGAAGTGTGTCTTGGGTTGGGCATGTAGAAAATGTGAGAATTTGATTGTGCAACTATTTATCAGCTTCATCCTGAAAGATATTGAACTGAATAAATAAAGAAATTGGTAGGGGGGGCTGGGTTTGAGAAACTTGACCTTTGAAGAGCTTATAAGTTGTTGTTTTCACAGCTTATAAGCTATTTAGGAGTTTATTTTGCCGAATACTTTTCAAAAGCTTATAAGCTCGTAAACCACTTATAAGCAACAATTAATTTACAAATATAACCCTACTATGGTTTGTTATATCTAACATATACTCTTCCAATTTCATCTCTATCTAAGATTTTCTCACTCTAACTCACAATTCCATCTCTAGCTTTATAAGCATAATGATCCAAATCCATAACTTATAAGTTCTTGAAACATCTTATAAGCTCACTACTATAAGTTTCGCGAAACACCCTTTATGTTTGTTCGAAGCCACTTATGCAAAAGTCGATTTTCTTGCTGTTTTTGCAGATCGACATCGATGCAGGGCAAATTGTTGAAGCACAATCTTGATTCAGAAGTCGTCGATGCTCTCAAGGATCTCAGAGATAAGCTGTCTGAAAATGCATCATCGCGCTGAGTTCATTTCCTGAACGTGTGCCCATAACATAATGTCTAGTGCTTTAAGGATGTATGTTGGAAAATTTATTATTTTTCTAGTTGTCTAATCTAAAATGCAGGCCCTTAGTAGATTATACAACATTTTATGTTTTTTTTTTTATATATTTATTTATTTTATTTTTTTAATCTGCTTCAAATATATTATATTGTGGGTGCATTTGTAAATAGACTTTTTTTTTCCTCATTAAACTGTGCAGTTGAATTTGTAGTCTGCCTACCTATGTAGTCGAGGAAAGCAACATATCAATCTCTTGAGGGTTTGCACCAAAATGATTCAGTTTTAGCCTACTGGTGTAGTGGACAGACGACTAGTTCATGAGTAAATCTCCGACCTAAATTTTAGTTTTAAGGGTAAATATTAATTTAAATAACCATATATCTATTCTCAGAAATGTGTCGAACTATCGATAATATCAATTAAAGACTCGAACAAAATTGCTAGAGTAACGATTTTTGTAGATGATACATTGTTGGAATTTAGATATACTTTATTTCGTTTGCACCAGAATAAATTAAAAAAAAAAAAAAGATTGCAATTCCATAATTTTACAGACTTTGTTGCCGATTTCATTCGACTTTACAAGTTTTGTTGCTTATTTAGTTAGAGAAGTTGTTGTCTATTTTATTACAAATTTTATTTGGGATATCATTGTTTTAAATTAGGATCCTCCACTTTCTAGTGCAAAACTGGTTATAAAATCAATTCTTGATGATATTAAATTTTAATGTAAGATATTTTTAGTTTAACTTATGTAATAAATAAAAATTAATATATTTACAAATATCTAAAATAGGATAAAGTTCACAATATGATTTAAATATATGACAACATAATACACATTATATCTTTTCACATTATAAGATTAGTATTATATAAATGAAAAACGATATATATAGCAGTTTAAAATATAGTATTGTTGTTAAATATTTTTTTTTTCTAAACAAATTTAAATTATATAACATATAGCTGTAATTAAATACTGTCAAATATTAAGCATAAGCATAATTATAAACATATATGATACATAAGAATAGGATGAAAAATAATTCAACATTAGAAAGTATAAAATGGAATACTCTTTTATAAAATGAAATGTAGATGAATAGTAGATTAAACTATATTTTAATCTACAATAGTTTGAGCTATTGGAGTTGTTTTAAGCCAATAAATGCGTAAAAGTTATATGCAATTATCTTATTATGCTTAATTAATATTTGTTATATTTTATTACTATAATGATTATACTGTAATGCTATGATGATTGTTTGGTAAAATTATGTTGATTGATTGGTAAAACTATACAGATTTACTTATTTAGCTATGCTAACAGTTATAAACGACACAAATATTTTCATACGAACATATGCAATTAGGATATCGTTGAAATCCTCATAAAATTACATATGTTTTGTGAAAAAATTATTTAAATCAAAAGAGTTATGTGAAATCTAATGATTTAATGTATTTTAGGAGAGAGAAAGTGGTTGATCTTCAAATTCAAGAGTATGAAATTCGCATGATTCCATACTTAACCGCTTTAAATTTTTTCCGTCAGACAATTATAGGGTTGCTCACGGTTCCGGAACCGCCGGTTACAGTTTGGAACCGCCGGTTCCGGTTCCATGCCTAAGGGGAACCGTAACCGAACCTTGGGGGGGGGGGGGGTTCCGGTTTGTAAACGGTAACCGCC
>JAYDZE010373031.1:0-17346 GCA_034509125.1 Monilaria moniliformis
TATATATATATATATGAATTTAATTAGCATGTGAATTTTAAAATTTAAGTAAATTTAATGAAAGTTACTCTTTTTATTATAATATATATAAAGAATAGAAATTAATATTCAAATTCATAAAAATTACATTTTTATTAAATTATATAATTAAATTAATATTTATATGATTTGAAGAAAAATGAAACTTGATTTAAAATAAAACGTATTGTTCTTTTGAAATAAAAATGACTATTCTTGTGAATAAAAGTTTTTTTTTTTTCTAAATGAAAGTTATTTTTGTTATAAATGAAAGTTACTCTTCTTGTCAATGAAAGTTACTCTTATTCTAAATTAAAGTTACATTTCTTATGAATGAAAGCTACTAATCTTCTAAATAAAAGTTACTCTTTTTATTATAATAATACAAATAAGTAATATTTTAAAAAAATTATTATCTTAAAAAAAGGTTACATTTATTCTTGAAAATAATTTCAAAAATGATAAAACTCTACCTATAATAATTAGGGGTTAAAATAGTAAAATTTTCAACTTCTTTAAAATACATTATTTTACTGCTCAACACACTTTTCGAAGAGCGGAGAGTATCTATAAATGAAGTACAAGGCACACGTGTATAGGTCAATATCGTGTCACACATTATTGAAAATAAAATAAAATAAAATAAGTTGTATAGCCTTAAAAGGGTTTGATTTTGTGTTCACATCTAACATCCATATTTCTCGTATCTAATTAATTATCTGAGAAACCAACGCGGTTGAGCTATCATAAACGTATAGCTAAGAGTATAATATTACTAAAAAAAATTGACTGGAAAATATTACTCCTAACCTTTTGAAGGATTAATACTATTTTATGTCTAAAATTTTTAGTATATTTCAAAAAATGTGCTCAATTTTCGTTTTTTCATTAAATGTTCCCATTTTCCAGCGAATTCCATAAAATGTCATGCTATACAAAATTTTCACCTTAACACATGAAACGACGTTATTTTAGCAAAAAATAAGAAGGCCTAAAGATGGTTCTATAATACGCTAAAAATTAGGGACATTTTATGGAATATGCTAAAAATTGGTGACACAAAATACTATTAAAAAAATTAAATTTATGACAACGAGAATAAAGATGGTTCTTTGTATTAAAGTGAAATTTTTGTTGTACTATTTATGTGAAATTGTGTTATTATTTGGGTGTGATTGCTTTAATTTTATATTTAATTTTTTTGGGTAAAAACGACATCGTTTCACATGGTGAGTTACACTACAATGAGATAAATCATGTTTTCATCACTGAATTTTTTGTAACTGGACATTTTAAGAAAAACAATGAAATTACAAAATTTTGAAACAGAAAATGAAAGTTAATGATATTTTAAGAAAATCGTTGAAAAGTTAGGGTTTTATATTAGAAAATAAAAATTGGAGACACTTTTTAAAAAACGCTAAAAATTATGGACACAAAATATAATTAATCCTAATAATTTTCATATGATAATGTTTTTGGATGTATACATGCAGTAATTAATACTTATTTTATAATCATATATACTCACATTATAATAATATTTAATTTGCTTACAATTTACAGAATAAGCATAGTTTTCATATGAAGCTCTCCATATATTATATTGGAAATGCACTGAAAACCGGATTCAATGACCGAAAATTCGGTCGCTAAATACAAGAAATAGATTGCATAATATAAGATTGTTAACGTACACAGAGTTTACTATTATAATTATAAATAAAAATCAAGTTTAATATTGATAGATGTGCTTAATTTGCAAAACATGCATAATGGTTGTTGGTATTGGTGCAAACTGCTCCTATTGTTTCAGCTCAACAGTCCTAGAAAATTATAATGTAGATTGTGTCGAGTCTTTGCCAAAATTTAATATATATATATATATTGTTAGATTTATTTGGGTAAATTAGAGATTTGTATTTATTTTAAATAATTAAGTTACAGAACTCTCAGTTAATTAATTACAAGACGTGTGCCCATTAATCCTCACGACAACAATACAATATATTCGATATAGAGACATTATACATTATCTAATAAGATTATGAATATCAAATAAATTTTACTAGAATAAAAACAATTATACCCAAACATGTGTCCTTACATGTCACATCATTTGATGAAAATTTTCTCCATCTCAACTTTTATATATATTGAATATAGTGAATAATTTGGGGTGACTGTAAAATAAATCATAAATTTATATCCATTTTACAGTTTAGATCTTATTTCTAAACCTTTGCAAATAAATATTAATTTTTTTATATGGATTAATTTCATATGAAATATGCATTAGTATCAAAATGAAAGAGGAGTCACAGTTCAAAATATAATTCCTATTTTCAGTACTTTAATTGGATTTACCGATATAGTGCTTTGAACAAATAGCATGTGATGCACGAGTTAGATGGATACCTATATCTAAAGTATCCATGTACATATATATAAAACCTACTGCTTTGTTCTAATTAATTAAGCTGGTATACCAACGACAACAATATAAAGTTGGTTGTCTGTGCGTGGATCATTGATTCAAATATAATTAAAAATGGGCAAATCGCCGAAAAACCATGAAGTTTGGTCAAATTCTGGTCAATCCCGCAAGTTTGAAAATCAGCAGCTAATATTATGACTTTGACAATTTTCGCAATTGTCCCATGACGTTTGATTTGGGGAGAAATTGTTGCTAATGTGGTCGACAAAGAATCTTACGTGGAGAAAACGTTCGGTAACTAAATCAGCCACGTTTGCACCAATTAGTCAGCCACGTCGTTAATTTTAAGACATGTATACGAAACGTCAATAATTTACGACACGTAGGATACCGAATTTTTTCGTCGTTGGATAATTACGAAAAATCTCAAAGTCATAATATTAGCGGCTGATTTTCAAACTTGCGGGACTGACCAGAATTTGGCAAAATTTCATAGTTTTTCCGGCAATTTGCCCAATAAATAAATTTCCTTAACTTAACAATAAGGTTGACCTTAGCTCAGTTGGTAGAGCGGAGTTCTGTAGTTGGTTGCTGTAATCCTTAGGTCACTGGTTCGAATCCGGTGGGTCGGATTTTTATTTTATTTTTTAATGTTTTTTTTTTGTGTTTTTCTGTGTTATTTTGAGAATAGGTTATTTCAGTATAGATTTTTTTTTTTTTTTAAGTTAGAATAATCATTATCTTTCATAATCTCAAGACTACTCAAGATTGAATCATCTCAACCTTGTTGATTTTACAGCTAAAAATCGGCTAATTACTCTGAAATACAGGTGAAATTTTATTACTTTTCAATGAAGGGGAGAACAAATAACAAGCTTCTCCAACTAAGTAGAAGCATTCGGAATCTCGTTTTTTCTGGTGCATCTGCTAAGTACACTCGATCCTTAATCAACTGAAACTGGCTGCATGTTCTCTGCTTCTTTCCTCAGCTCCTCGAACAACACCGATGACAGGTACCGCTCTCCAAAGCTCGGATGGACAGTCTGAAAGAAGGATAAAAACCCCCGAGGCAAAGTCACACACTTGTTGTTCTATCCACATTGGAATCAAGATCAAGAGGCTTGTTTGAGTTCTTACCACAATGAGTTTTCCCTTGTTTTCGGGTCTCCTGGCTAGACGGACCGCGGCCACCGTGTTAGCACCGGATGATATCCCAACCTACACGCGCCACTTGTAAGAAGAAGAAGAAAAAAAACGAGAAAAGTGTAGAACATAGCAAGTTTTATCTCGTTTCATTACATATAGCCCTTCCTTGACTGCCAATTCTCTGGCCATTTTGACAGCATCTTCACTAGAAACCTGCAGCAGCATCAGCAGGAAAGTTTATATCAACGAGCTTATTTATATTTACTCTATGCATCCCAATCACGCGATGATTACTACCATAAGGACTTCATCCATGATGTCCATATCCAAGATGTCGGGTTTGAATCCTACTCCATTCCCTGTGATGTGATGAGGCCCTACAGAATTCCACGTGTTAGACTCGAGCTAGTAAAATTTCTCACAAGATGAGACGACGTTAGGTTAATTACCTGGCTTCCCTCCGTTGAGAATGGGGCTCTCCTCTGGCTCAAGTCCATAAATCTAGACAAACCAAGCAATGCAAAAGCGTCAAAACTCATCCACGTTGAAAAATGTGGTTAGTTTAGTTTAGTTATGGAGCAGTTGAACTACCTTGACACCCGGATTCTTGGACTTCAAGTACTGGCCAACGCCAGAGACAGTGCCTCCACTCCCTATCCCCATTATGAAGATGTCGATTTTGCCATTGCTGTCCTCCCATATCTCGGGGCCAGTAGTCTCAAAATGCACCTTTGTGTTGGCCGGGTTGGAGAACTGCTGAAGCATGAAGGCGTCTGGGGTGGAATCAAGAAGCTGGTAGGCTTTCTTGACTGTGCCTCCCATTCCCTTGGTGGGATCAGTCAGGATCAAATCTGCTCCAAATGCTCTCATAGTCACTCTTCTCTCTAAACTTGTGTAAGACGGCATTGTCAGCACCATTTTGTAGCCTTTCATTGCAGCCATGAAGGCCAGGCTGATCCCCATGTTTCCCGAAGTGGGCTCAATCAGCGTCGTCTAATATTCAAAAGTAGGTACTAGTTTAATTCCTCAACGACGAAAAGAGGAAGAAACAAGAAGGCTATGTAGCTAGCTCACCTTTCCTGGGGTGATGAGGCCCTTTTCCTCAGCATCTTTCATCATGGCAACTGCTGGTCTGTAGCATCAACAGTTTTTCATTGTTATCTTTCAAGATTGACACCATTGGAAAATATATATATTGCAACAAGAATTGAAACCTGTCTTTGATGCTAGCAGTAGGCTGCATCATTTCTTGCTTAACGGCGACATATGCACCACATCCCTCCGTAACTTTGTTTAGATATACCAATGGTGTTCTACCAATGAGCTGCATAATAAAGCTCCTTTAGTTCAAGCTTAATTCACAGCTCCTACAAAATTCTCTACTCCACTTATCATGCGTCGAGCTAATTATTTTCAGTTACGTCATCAATCAACACAAGTAATGTTACCGACCGAACAGAAAAACCCATCCCAAAAGACTAACCCATCCCAAAAGACTCGTTTGATCTATAAACCTCATATCTGTTGCCTTCTATAGCCGATTTAGGACATTGGAATTCGCAACAAGTAATTGTTTCATAATCTCGATAAAATAAATAACATCTAAAATTATGTAATTTTTTACTATTAGAGCATCAGCAATGCAAATCCTCTGAGCACTACATTCCGTGCGGACACTCTGTGCTCATGCGTTGCAGGAGAATAAGCAATAAGTGCTTACACTTAAAGTAAGTGTAAAATCATTCCGTATGCGCACTTTGTACTTATGGTTTCAGCATAATTAGAAGTCAGTGAAGTGCACAATTGATTCGACTTAAAATAAGAAATAATTAATAAAATAATAATAAAAAAATTATGGGTTGCTGATGCCATGTAATATTTTAGTCTTGTATAGATCTAAATCTAACTACCCATTAATGAATTCTTTTTTTATTCACATTTCATAGGTAAAATAAACGTGATTCGGAATTTACGATTATGCCCCTGGACCCCCAAAGTGCATGGGAATGATGACATGTACTGCTACAGATTCAAAGACGGATTTGACTACGTAATCAATTAATTAACATTAAATAGAATTAACCACCAACCAATCACATGCTTATTATCTCATTAATCACTTTATGTGAACGCCACGCAATCAATGGAGATGCAGATGCAGCCATTTTCGTACCCACTTCCTATTTATTCTATCAATAAAGCTGAGCGGTTGTGGCAACCCACGCAAGAGTATAATAATTAATGTAATCGAAAAAATAATAACATATTAATATTCATTTACATAATTATCATTTTTCCACTAATTTTAGAAAAAAAAATCTTTATTTCATTACGTGAACAAATTTTAACTGAACCGGTCTAATTTCTTCAAAAAAATCGTGTGTTATGACTGGTTAGCATCACTCTTATTCTAATTACGTACTTACGATAATTGATGCAATTAATTAGCTATAAGTTGTAATCTAAAAAAAATTAGCTGTAAGCTGTAACTAATGATGGCTATTAACCACTAACTAATCACTTATGAATCTGCTGTAAGAATCTCAACAATAAAACATGAATAAAAGGTATAAAACTCAATCAACAGAACACTGCAAGAACTGATGAACTAAGATGAACCTCTCTCTGTCCTCTCTCTCTCTCTCTCTAAGCTAATTAGTTACCTGAGAGACTTCTTTCTTGATGTTGGTACCAGGGAGGTCTTTAGGCAGATCTCTGAGCCTCTGAACAAATGAAGGAGAATCCGGCAAAGGGCTGGCGCTGCTGAAGTGTTTGCAGCCAGAAAAATGGGATCTTCTCTTGATCAAGCTTCTCACAGCCGCCATTGATGTCTGCTACAGTTTTCAGAGGCTGCTTTGGTTCTGTGGAGAAGGAGAGATGGCTCAGCGATCTTTATATAATACTAGTTTGTATGTGGCCTAGGCTTAGCTATCCTGTGGGGCTCGAATATGACAAGTGGATTTGTGGGTGGCTTTTTAAAATATGCAGTCAATTTTTATCAAAATCATTTTTTTAATAAAATAATATATATGGTATGTAGATTCCATTTTTCATGATGGGCCTCATAATGTTTTTGGGAAATTTTATTGATCTCGACTTATGCATATGGACTATTGTGGTTAACATATAGGATCAAGATAGTTTTCCATTTATCTCTACGATAACTCAAACTCCGATCTATTGACTGGAAAGGAAGCGTCTTACTAATTAAAATGTGTTTTATCCTCTATCGATCATTCAAGTTTGGAGTTGATAGTTTTTACTCTTTCGGATACTAAATTGATAGAACCTAGTCTTTATGATCTCAATTGATAAAGCTCATATTTTGGTTTTAAATCGATTAAAAATTAATGAAAAAGCAATAAGTTGTTGAGGATGATGAAGAAAGCAAAAGTAAAAGAAAAAGTAATAAAAAAAAATTAATTGTAATTTTCAATTTATATCCAAAACATGGTTGAAAATTCATATTGATAAAAGAGTAATTGATCAAAATATATTTTCCTTAGTCAATTTTAATTTTATTGACGAAAGATGCCCGCAAGAATCCCAGAGCAACACAATAAGTCAATTAAAAAGGCATTTAAAAATAATATAAAATGACATAAATTCAAATAATTAGCCTTGAAATCAAATTGCGTGCACGCAAATAAGATATATCTTAATTGCGTGCACGCAATTTGATTTGAAGGTTAATTATTTGAATATTATGTCATTTTTCATTTACTATATGAAAACTACACACAAATAATACATAAGCGTAGTAGCATTTATTTCTATGACAAGTGGGACTATTTATCGGGGCGGACAGAGGTGGGGCGGGGTCGACCCATGATCGGCCCATGAGTATCGAAAAAATTCAATTAAATTCGGTCTTTCAAGACGCCATCGACCCCACATGCAGCAGTTCCGCTCCAAGCAGCCACACCAATATCAGTTTCTATAACAGTGACAATTATATTTATTATTAATTTTTCACTATGTTCGACTCTGTGAATTTCGTTTATTGGATTCGTCGCTGGCTATATCAAAAACCTCTCACATCTCATGTGCCAAATGTATTGTTGAACACATAAAATGCAATATTTGAGCCTGTTTTTTAAGGTCATCAATAAATTATCTCTTTGACCAATTAGGATTATGACCGGTCGCTATTTTGTTGAAAGTCCAAACTGAAATCGCACATGCGGAAATGGACAATTTTAAGCATCTCTGCCGTTCAGTGTATTTAAATAGCCGCCCTTCAAATTCCGTGCACCAAAATTTCGAGTTTTCTGCCCCAATACTTTACCGTGTAAAACAAATATTTGACTCAGATTTATTAAAATATTAAAATAATATATTTTAATTTCGATTTGATTCAGTTTAGAAAATCGAGCAAAACTTCCTCTCTCTTTTTTTCTGTCAAGGAAAGGGCAAAAATAATATTAAGTGATAGAAAACATGGTTTAGTTGAAAAGCTAACATGCCAATTAAGAAGCTAATGAAATGTTTTTTTAAAAAAAAAAATTCAGATCGATTTGATTTGATTGTGGAAATTTCAAAATAAATTTATTTGGTCCCATTAACATTTATAAGGTAAAGTTATGAACGCATAAAAAAATTGTTGGTAGGGGCTGAAATCCTTTAACTTTTGGTTTTCAGTCTTCGAGGCATCTGCTCGGTAAGGGCTAAAGATAATTTTCAATGATTTTCACAAACTTTAAAGTAGAAAAAAGAAGAAGAAGAAAAAAATGGTAGGGGCTTAAGCCCTTTCCCCATCCTTACTGTGTTCGCCTATGCATTGAGGCATGAGTGTATGAAAAGATTAATTTGATCACTCTGATATAACTGGTTGTGCATCGATATACTATTATTAGCAAATGTACATAACAAATTATTGCCATTTAGATAGTAAAACATTATAATAATTAAGTAATAGATAATTGTACCAACGGAACTTGTATATCATCGCCATGACATGAGGCATGGCGAGCTTTAACAACAGAACTACTGCTGTGCCTTAACAGCTCTCCTACAGTCCTACTGTGACCATATATGTTGTAATATGTTTACATTTGCAATGTTATTACACTTTCCCTCTGTTTCTGTCAAAACTGTATTGTTCCTGCAGATATCTTGATGTGGTTAATGAACTGTTTCTGCTCATAGTGATGCATGGATTTCTAAGTTCTTGTGAGTATAACATGATATCTACACTTAAAAATGTAGCTGCAAGAACATCAGGTATTAAGGGGAGAAACGCAGACTCTTATGCGCGTAGAGCTAAAGTGTGCCGTCTTTACAAGGCTCTTATTGAAACTCTCTCTTTATTGATAATAGAGATATATCCATACAATGAAGTGTTTCAAGAATGCTGTTCAATCAACATAGTTTCACTTCACAGTTCCTCTAGTTTGGAGTGGTTAATGTGTTTGAATAACTAATTAGGACACTAACCCCAAAGAAGATCAGATCACTTGAGCTTATTGCTGAAGTCTGACAGCTGAAGAAGTTGAATTCTGGAGATAATGGCAGCCTCATCTCGCTCTTTTTGAGTGTTATAACCCCAATCCCCTGCTTCAATTACTCGAATTAGGAAATCAAATAATGTCATGGATCGGCTAGTAAGTAAAAGTTCGTAGTATTAATCACCTAAATATAGGTTCCATTTGTTCAACTCCGGCTCTTTGATTACATTCTTCAGAGTTGCAAATCGATCTTCAACAAAGCTTTTCAACATAGAGAGTTGGAATTGTTTAAGTTCTAATCCAGTAGCAGTAGATAAATATATTGAAAGGCATCCATAGAAGTTATGATCCAGAGATCTTACTTTAGGGTTAGGCCCTGGTTTTCCGGCATCTCTTGAAGCTGCTTCAGAACTTTAACTTTAGGGCTGATAGATTTTCATTTATTAATTCAAATTCAATATTAAGAGAGCATTATGCATGAGGATACTAGTCGACTAGCAATATAACTTCGCATTTATGTTCTTCTATATCTTAAAAATACTCACCCGGTTCCCAACCCGTAGATTCTTTCAGGCGGAATAGTAACTCCAGCAAGCTCTCGAAGCAGAGCATCTGCAAAACGGCCCTGCAAAAGAATATAGTCGAACCAGTAAGAATCAGGGCAACTTTCACTATCAAATGCTCACTAGTTGTGCAATAAGAAAACAAAACCTCATTCATCACAAGAATGTTGTGAATTTATGCATTGTGCCTTGTTTTGTAGTATATACCTGCTTCGTTGTGACGATGTAGAGCTTGGAACTAGAAAACTTCAAGGCATCTGGAACACCTGGATAAAATCTGCAGGTTATAAACCACCTTGATAAATATATATCAGCAGAAGAAACAACATAAGATAAACCGAGAACATAAACAATTACCTATTTGCACCTATCCATGTCTGAAAATCACTATCTATCCATTCATCCCTAACCTTTCCAAAAAGATCTATCAGGGCATCCCTGTCGTTCTCATCCCATTCTGCCATGATCACGGGTTTTATAGTCGTCCAGTTCTCCAATATTCCCTCAATCGTGAGTCCCTCTGCAACCTTACACAAATATATAAGGTTAGGCGTCAGCTAAGAAGGCACAATCTGCAAGTCACATCCTCTATTGCATCATTGTGTAACATCTCCTATTGCATCTACATAGACTGTAATGTGTTCGAGGAATTTTAAAAATCTGCCAAATTTTGTTAATAGAACTTCATTATTTTCTGCACATGCAACATATACCATTTTCATGAATTTCTATAAGTAAAATTTAGTAGATTTTTAAATTTCTTGTCACGTGGAGATCATCTGTAGATGCAAATATGAGATGCTGCAAAACGATGGGACTGAGGGTCCGGCTTGCATATTTTCACTTCGTAAAGTAAAGATGAGTAGATATTAAGGGTGGGATACATACTGAGGACTTCCGAATTGAGGGAATCTTCGTCTCCAACAGCAATCTCACGAGTAATAAGTTTTCATATCCAGTTTCTACTACGGGTCGAATCTGAAACAACAAACAAGTTAATTCCTTCACCGGTATCAGAGCATCTTCTACAAAGTAAATAAAGAAAGAAAACAAACTTCTGAAGATGCAATACTCCTAATAAGGGGGGCCATCATTTACCAATCAAGGTAACTATCAGTCAAGCAACACTAAATGTTGCTTATTATGCGATCATGTTAACATTAGTTAGACAAGAAAAAAGGGAACCCAAATAAGCAAATCTCAAGGCTCAATCACAGCAATGCCAACATTCCTCAAGATCCATAATCTTGGGCAGAATTTCAGCTCGAAATTTCTAGCTACATCACAGCTTTTCATCGAGCACGTGAGAGACGGAAGTCTATAGCAATTACTGTAACACAATGCTGATAGAAGCATTTATCAGTTACTACAACACCTTGTTGAGAGAAACGGCTACCTTTTCTTGATTTTAGAGATGCATTTGTTAATCTGGGCAATTTCCAATATTACTATAAATGAAAAATTCCAAATTCTAAGCAATCGAGAGCTCGATCAATATTCAGACTTATTAATAGAGAGGGAAAAAAAAAACAGAAGAAACAATTACTGTGTGCATCTGATCAACAATCCAATCCTCTAACTGTGAGTCCACGCCATTGAATAGATTTGGCCATCTTACTTTAGCAGCCTAAAACAGACATTAAAGAACCAAGTAAGTTCGAAAATTGGAAACAAAAACACACACAGACAAATAGAGATATCATCTAATTAGGTCAATTCAAATTCCATAGAAGTAGATCATTGAAAACTGAGAAAAAGCTCACAAATACATGAATATGTGCCAATAGATAGAACTAAATATATGGAGAAAAACTAAAAACATCAGCTGCTGTGCAATAAATTATACCAAAACCAATAAAAAAGTTTACAACATCAAACACAAAATCGAGTGGTCGGAACGAAGTAAATGCGAGTCAAACCAAAATTCTGAAGCAAAATGGCAAGAAAATTAAACACCGATAAGAAATCACTTCAGCAAAACCTTGACAGCTGAAAGGGAGCTCTCTCCGCAGCTGTCGCAAAGCACTCCATCAAAGTCTAGAGCATAGAGATCCGCCATGACTGTGTGTGATTTTCAGAAATTGAATTGAATTAAATTAATAAAAGGCGTAGAATTTTTTTGTAGATAATATTCGATTTATTGCCCGCCACACCATAAAGCGGAAAGAATAATACATGTTGAATGAAATGGGCTTAGGGGTAAAAAAGTCCGCCCATTTTTTAATCATTAAATATATAATTATTTGTTATTTATTTCTCATTTTTCCATTTTTGTCCGTCCACCAAAAATAGTCTCATTCCCTTTGTAGAAAATTTCTCACAATACAATACCCTAAACATCAATTTATTTACAACTTATATCACTGTTACCCACCACTTTTTATATCTCCAACTTTTTTTCATCTTTCTCCTACTTTATCAAATACTTTTTCTTTCTCCAATCATTTTTTTCTATCTCTCTTACTTTACCAATTTTGCATTAAAACCCGTGCCGTCTACCAATGATATTATTTTTAGTGGACGGCGGGAGTACTAAATTAGAATAAGAATCATTAGATATGGATTATTGATGATATCTTTATATTTGTTTATTTATTATTATGAAGTTTTTATTTAATTAACTTTAAATTTGTTTATTAACTATTATTATGAAATTTTTATTTGTTTGTAGTTGTGTGATACTATGATTTTGGATTTTAAATATTTTGTTGATGTAAATGGATGTTAGTAGATTTAATTTGTTTTATTTTTATCATTTCGACATTGTTATGTGGTATCTGTACAATCGTTATACAACGCAATGCGGAAGCAAAACAGGAACAACACAACAATGCAACACAAAGAATCAAAACAAGATGACACCAAGATTTTTACGTGGAAACCCAAATCGAAAGAAAACCACGGGCGCACGAAAGCAACCAAATAGTTGGGGGAGATTACAAGAAGGAAGGACTATCTATCTTCATCTACATACTAGCAAAATATTTATAGATGAATACACAAAAGGAATACAAATGTGAGACACACAATGGAATCATAAATGAATAGTTAGTGGTTAGATAGTCAAAGAGACAAATGGAAACCAAAAGACTTGCCGTTACAAACTAACTCCACAAAATATCCTCCAAAGGTCAAGAATGAGAATCACATAAACATAACAGGCATTATGATTTTCATCCTGGCCAATTTTCGGATCGAGCCGACCCTATAAAGTTGGAAGCTTGGTACGCCAGCTTGGCCCGCATAATATGTTTCGTTGTGATAATAAGGGGTCTTTGCATAATAATTCACACAAAATACCGAAAAGCCGATAATGTTATATGAATAAAAATAAGTTTATTTATTTTTTACTTGATATAGACTTAAGCTCTTTCTTACACATATGCATGTCTGCCATTAAATTGAGTGGTGTCATGTTGATACCTCATCAAATTCAATTTAGACAAAAATACCAATTATGACAAACTAAAATAATATTTAAATTTGTGCATTTATTTATAATTTTCAAATTGCAAAATCAAAATACACAAAAAAAATAGTAATTTTAATGAATTGTTAATGGATTCAATCATACTAATTCATCAACAAAGCCAAGTGTAATTAACGTTTAAGTCATTCTATAATATTAAATCGTGTCCCAAAAATCTCATATAAAGAATCCAATTTACTTTATTATTATTATTATTATTCTTTATATATATATATATATATATATATATATATATATATTTGTTTTTTATGGAATTTGATACTTGTCCAATCTACCAAGACATTAAAAAAATACAAAAAAATTGAAAAGGAAAAGGGAGGGGAGAGAGAGAGAGCCTAATAAATACCGCCCTCTCCTATCTTAATCTTCACATTTCCCGCTGCAAGTCAGTTATCGGCGGTAAGAACGACTCATCGTGATTACTTTGTTGAATATTTGCTACTTCAATTCCACAGTTGATATTTCGATGATTTCCCTATTGAAATTGGGTGTGTGAATTTTATTTGAAAGCGCATATTTACATATACACTTGCATAGACGACTGATCGCATCGAATTTTGCTGATAGTATTATATTTCTGGAGAATTCATGTTTTTCTTTTTATTTTTTGGTTCCATTCCATGTGTGGCCATTGATTTATACTCTGAATTTCACTGGGATGTTTTGGAACTGGATGTGTTTTGATTAGGTGAATAATTTTAGGGCTCTATGTTGATGAGTGAAGATTTTTCAGTAGGAATAAGGCTTATACCTTATTATATCGTGGCTTATTTTTACTTTGAGGGATAGGACGGATAGATATGAATAATTCAAGCTAATTTACTAATTTTTTTGGTAGATTGATTAATTTTGAACTTGTTTGACCATTTTTATGCTTCAAGAACTCAATCCCATATGTTATCAGTCTATCCTATCACTCACATATATCCCTTAGTTTTAGCGTTGAATTGTTGGATGAACATATCGAAAAATTTAAACAGTTATTGGGGTAAGTAAATACTACTTGCTGAAAAATTGATCATAGTTCGTTGTTGCTACCATTGATTACATCAAGTTGCATCAGATCATAAGCTGAGTATGGAAATAAGCTTGACAAGAGATCAATTTGATTAGGAGTAGTTACTATTAGAAGGTTCTGTGATGAACTGCTTTGTTAGAGCCTTAATTGTGATTATTCTGCTCGTTCCTGACGTTATAACATTGAAATACGCCACTGACATAGTTTGCACAGCTCAATATTCCTTGCTCTTGGATGTTCTTTTCTGCTGATTTTGTCTTACTATATATTTCCGTAGATGTCAGAGAATAACGAGAGAGAGGAGATTTCTCAGAAAGGAAATGATTGGGAAGTTGTAGCGCTCACGGAATCTGCATATGCTGCTGCTCCTGGTCCCAGAAACATTCTGGATAATAGTAACAACAATATAAGCGGGGATGATGATTCTGAGACTGCTCGTGCCATGTTCATGTCCGGCCACTTTGGACTTTCGTCTAGTGTGCTTGAGAACGTTCCACTAGAACCTGAATACAAGGAGAAGTGTTCTGGAGAGGGCCATGACCCTGATGTTCATCAAGTTACAGAGCAGCAAGGTAGTAAATCAGATTTAAAGAAAGATGAAAGTTTGAATATAGAAGGGCTCATTTATGATGAATTTTCTGGAGTTCCACAATTTGGCGACAAATATAAGAGCATGTCATTCTATAGTTCTGACTTGGGCGACGTTGCATCCTCAAAATCGATACACAAAGAGCAGGGTGTGTACGGGACTGGGAAGAGCTCTTGTGATGCTGCTGCTGCTGCAGGCATGCCACTAATTGCAGATGAGGGGATGGGCATTGCTGAAGCATTTGAATCTCTGGATGATGCTGTGAAGTCAAATGTGCATACACATGTTGAAGAAGATAAGTTTGGTCAACCGACTGATCTTCCTTCTGACGCTTGGTGGAGAAAACGTGCTGCTTCCTTGTATGGCCATGCAAAAAATGCAAATCCATATTGGTCTCTCGTTGTTGCTGCAGCTGTTATTGGGCTTGTGATTATTGGTCGCAGGTGGCAGCGTGATAGGCCGCAAGTTTTTCAACTCAAGTCACAATTGACTATAGACAATAAGGTACTTCACTTTTTGTTGCAAAAGTTTGTGTCTGGTTTTCTCATCAATTTTTATCCTTTCACTAGTAACTGCTTGATCACTGCAAGGGTTTTATGATTCAAAATCTGACAGTTTATCACTAATTATATCTGCTACATTGCAATCACTGGTGCTGTTAAGTCGTTTTAGTTCCACTCTTTGATATACCCTGCTTACTTCAGATTCAGTACTCGTGTCACAATCTTTGTCGCTTCAAACACTTGTTTCCCCTGTATGCAGGAGGCTCACTGGATCCCTAGTCATGTGGGAGGACTTAAGGGTGTAAATATAGGGGGTCGACACAGTTCATACATCGGGCTGAGCTCCGTGACAGAAGGCTGACTATTGAAGGGAAAGAAAACAATAAACATCCCCCCGTCCATTGTCTACCAAGATTTCTGAACATATTTATATTGTGCCTTTCTACTGCATTTGCTCGTGATGAGGTACGTTTGGATATATGTACTGTGATTCACACTAGGAGCTCGTACTGAACCTATGCCCGTGTGTTTATAGTTTCTGTTAAATGAATGGTGCAAACGTATGAACGAGGCATTATAGACATGGCTTGCTGGAAGTTGGTGATTTGTAACTATTGAGATGTAAATTTGTAACAGTGTGTATGGGACATGTTTTGTGTTAATGCAAGCTTTATTGCGATATGATCATGATGCTTGATTTAATTATTTGAAGTTTGATTTCAATTTTCCATCTTCTAATTTATGTCTTGCAAACTCTTGTTGGTGTCTTTTTCATCTTTTTTTCTTCTCTCTCTCTCTCTCCCCACCTCTTCTCATTACTTGTTTATTTTATTTTTCTGCATAAGATCATGTACCCCTATATTTTACCTCACAAGTCTGATATAGAAAAATTTCATAGCAATAAGTTATGCTTTAATAATGGGTTAATTTTATATATTGTTACTAAACAATAGTACTTGTATTTTGGTCACTGAACTTTAATTTATTTCAAAATAATTACTAAACTTTATACTTTATTACTTATGGTTTTAATTTAATTTTTAAATTATATGTTTTTTTTATTTCACATAACAATAAAAAAATCACGTAAATATTTTCATTTAAATTAACTTATTCAAATATTTGCAACATAATTATCTATTTAAATTAGGGTAAATAATAAAAATCTAATATCAGTGTAAACAAAATAAGGGGGAAAAAAATAGAATTTATGTGTCGACAACCTCAGCAGCTCTTTGGCAGCCTCCACGTGGAATTTATGTGTCTTTTTAATTTCCACGTGGGATTAAATTATTATGAAAATTAAATTAAAATTTTATATGATATAAAATATAACATTTAGTAATTTTTTTGAAATAAATTTAAATTTAGAAACCATTTTAATAAAATGTTATAGTTTAATAATAATTATCAAATTAACTAATAATTATCAAATTAACCCTCTTTAAAATGTTTATAAATTGTTAGCGTTGACATTACATAAAAATGAATTATTGAAAAAAAAGTAAATGAATAAGTGCCATTCTTGATCCAAGCTAGTTAGCTAGAGAAATCTAGATCGACGCCTCAATTAATCGATCATTATATTAATTAATTCATTTAATTATTTTAGTCAATGAATAGTGAGAAAATTGATTGTTTAAATTTGAGCATAGGTATTGTGGAAAGTGACGTTCTTCAACTTTAATCTACAAATTAATATTCAATGTTAGAATAACTACATTAAATACGCAATCTCACGACTCCTATATAAATTATTAACGAGCTTTTGAATTTGATAAAAAAAAAAAAACGATTTATATATTATGTTTTTCTTATCAATTTTTTGAAGTTTGGTTAGAAAAAAAGAGAATTTTTCTAGCACTTTTTTATGGTATTTTCTATTAATGGGCAGCACAAATTTTAATGCGTAATTGGTAAAGTAAGATAGATAAGGAGAAAAAAAGATTGATATAGTGTTTGCGAGGAATTTTTTAAAAATATAATGATACTAATTTTGATGGACGGACGAAAATAGAAAAACAAGACTATTTTTAATGGACGAATAGTGTATTTAAATTTTCTTATAAATTTGTTTATAAATTAGTATTTTCTTATACTTTTGTTAGTATTATATGTTCTTCTAAATTAATTTA
>JAYDZE010373142.1:0-36163 GCA_034509125.1 Monilaria moniliformis
TGGCCACCAGTCGGGCCATGATCACAAAATTACATTATTAATATTAAAAATAGAACTTACTAACCTCGTGCAATCAACGGCAACCCACGGTTAACAGCAACTCGGAAGTGGAGCAAAGAGACAGCTGCAAATATATCATTACACATTAATTGAGAAAGTTTTTCCTTGCATATATATAATTGGTATATTTAAATAAACATAACTGAAAATATCCTAACAATAAGACTACTCATCTATGTATCATAATTGCAAAAAACAGTCACGACATTTGCACCAAATTGCAAATAGAGAAAGGACTTTTGAACTGTACAAATTCAAAGCCATCTTTGATATTGGTACAAAGTAAGCATGTTAAATTTTATTTTGAAAGTATATGATAAATTATCATATACACAACTGAAGAGAGTTAATAGAGGCAAATTTGGTATTAAATTCCAAAACGTTATTTAAAATATAAATAATTAAAAGTTTTTTTTTTTTTTAAAAAAAGACGTATTCCTCGTTTTTTAATTAAGTATCATCACTGTAAATACATATATACAATTAAGTTTCAAATTTCAAAAACAATTAGCATTATATAAAAATAAAATGGGAAACATACCATAATTTTACTCTCAATATTTGAAATGAAACAAATCTAAATAGGAGACTTATTTAAATACGATGGAGTATATTGTTTTAAAATAAAAATATAACAAGTGGCAAAAATGAATATCCCTGCATCAGTTGAGGTGAAGATGAAATACTAGTTAGTTACAGAAACACACAAATTAAATCTGACATGAGCACACACACTAACTAAAATTAAAATAAAGATAAAATATAAATTATTTGACAGTTGATCAAAGTGAAAGAAGCACAAAAAAATGTTATGAATATTCATACAATAACAATACCACAGTATTTACAGATTGTTGGTACACATCTCATCAAAAGACAAAGTAACTATTTTGAAAGATTGAGGAAGTAAACAGGAGGGCGGGTCAGCTTGTCTAGTCCCCTCTCTGGGTTCAATTCACCACTCCATTTGTTGAAAATGAAGGAATAACAAATTGTTGAAGATTAAGGAGAACCTCTACACCAAAGTAGAAAAATTAAAAGGCTATTAGTTTGAGACGTCACTCTTATACACAACTTGGTCTCATAACATCCAAAAATAATATTTGGCATTTTCAATAGGGAAACATATGAAACCCCAAGAAACCACTGCAAATCCGAAACCAATAAATCGCACACATCATGCTCAATCTGAAAGATAAAATTAGACATTATTGATCATAAGGACACACCCTATTTAAATCTCTAACGCGTGATTCAAAAGAGAGAAAAAAATGTCCAAAGCAGATTATGCAGCATTTCTAGAAACTTTGCAGCATCGACTTGACGAGTCTCCATATTCATCCAATAATCCAAAAATTTATCTCCCATTGAGACCGAGGTTTGCAGTAAATGGAATAAAACATAAAATGAGGCTGTTTAAGTGAAAGACATTCTTGAGATTTAATGTTCTGTAACAAAATGGCCAAAAACCATAAAAAAGACACCAAGAGAGGAACAAATCCAAGGTACAAACATAAAAGATAGAAGCACTAAATTGCACACTAAAATGGTGTGGTTTCTTCTGCACTAAAATGGTGCCATTTTAGCACCAACAGTGTATCCAATCGGCTACCAAAACAGAAGAAGCAACATAGGAAGAAAATGAAATCGCAAGCTTCAAAAATTTGTTTAACCATCAATGAAATCGAAGCAACATAGGAAGAAAATCAAAATCAAAATCACTAACCTATGATAGATAACAGCGGAGCGGCGGCGGCGGCGGCGGTGGCAGGGGATTAGCTATTTCACAGAAAATTGGAGTGGTGGACGGGGCAGCATGAGCGGCTGGACAGCGGTAGCCACGGCAACGACAGGTCGACGGCGGTGGGGGGGAAGGTCACCGGGAGAGACCGCGCGGCGAAGGGGCACGACGGGGCGGCGACGGGCGCAGGGGAGGGGAGTAGGATGGCGAGGGGCGAGCAGTGTTGGACGGAGTGAAGGGGCGAGCGGTGTTGGACGGAGTGAAGGGGCGAGCGGTGTTGGACGGAGCGGTGTTGGACGGAGTGAGGAATGGAAGAAACAAATTAGGGCACGCGAAAAAGAATGAATTATTAAGGAAATAGGCGATGTATTACCGACGGATGACATCTGTCGGTATTTAGCGACAGAAATTGTCCGTCGCTAATACCAACGGATATCAAGTCCGTCGGTAAGTTTTTATCCCTATTAAACAGAAAACATATTAGAAACATTTACCGACGGTTATAGTCCGTCGCTGATACCGACAGCAAGACGTCCGTCGGTAAAACTCAGTTTTAACGACAGACTCCTCCGTCGTTCCCTGTACCAACAGAAAGACTGTTGGTAATGCCGTCGGCATATTTGGCACGAAAAAATGGCGCAGGAATCCCTCAGTGTGTCCGTCGGTAAATTCAGCAACGGATTATCCGTCGGTAATCCGTTGTTATTTAGCGAGGGATAGATGTCCGTCGGTAACTCCGTAAGTAAAACGCGCTTTTTTGTAGTGTGGAGGCCATCATGTTGTTTGATGATTGGACAAAAGTGGAACTAAGAGCTCAAGAACAACCATGGGATGATAGTGACGATAGCGATGAAGAAGAATTTACCGAGACTAATCGTGACGAGTGACGACGAACGACTAGATATGTAAATCTAGGTAAGAGAAATGTGTGTGCTTTGATTTCTCAATTGTGGGGATACATATGCATCTCAATTTTAATTATTAAGTCTACTTAAATATTAAAATTGAGCCAAATTCATTTTCCTTATTGTTTTGCCCCTTCGTTTTATAAATATTTGTTAGTTTGTTTTATAATTTACTAATTTAGTAACTACTACGTTATAAAAGGTAAAGTGTAAACTTATGATTATAAATTTATAATTATTTATGTTAGGACTTAGGAGTTTGTTTATTACTTCAAATTTTAATCTTTGTAATTTGTAAATATTCCATTATAAAATCAATATCATTGCAAAATTACAAATATTATTTCTCTTACTTATTACTTGTTTGTTCTATATTTAATTTTCGTAATTTATTTTTATATACATACATCACAAAATCATGTTCAACACTCATAATTTAAAAAGAATATATATATAAAACCGGATAACCGATGGTATGGATCCAGAACCGCCAAAGACCTAAAAATAATCGGCCGTTTTGAACCGAAATCGAAATCGCTGGTTCCAATTCCAAAATCGTAACCGTGAAAGTGCTTCGCGGGCTAGTTACAGTTCAGTAGAAGACAGAACCTCCAACCGCCAGTATTTTAACCAACGAGATGTCCACTTTTAGTTACCAAATTCACACTATATAAGAATACATATCTATAAGTATTCATTATTATATAATAAAAGTAACAACTATTTACTAAAATAAAAAAAAATCAAATTTTCTATGTAATTATAAAATTATCCTTTAGATATAATCACTCTTATTTTATTATCATTCACAATCAGACAATGTAGTAATTGTGAATTAGTAAATAGTGATTTTGTTTTATAAATTAATTATTTTTAACTATGATTCATAACTCTAAAACACTCTTAATTGTGAATTATTCATTTTATGTTATAATTCACAATTAAAACATTATTTTTTATTTTTGCTCACCCTACAAATATGCTGTCTGTGATACGCATAAAATAATGCTCTATCTCAATAGTCGACTCAGATACCTCTCTCTCTCTCTCTCTTGGACTCTGCAGCGACTCATCCGCCATGACTGGCCATGCGAAAGCTCAAAGCACGGACGCCTTCCTCCTTAATTACGACGACAACGAAGTCCGGATCGCTGCCGAATTTTTGTCCAATTGGTTGCCGTTCCTAGCTCGCGGCCTCTGCAAATCTTGCACACAGACGATCTCCGACAGCATCCGATCTCTCCACACAGGTGTGCAGCTGTATACTCGTTTTCCTCCTAATGATGGGTACATACCTACGTGAATTTGTATCTGGATTATGTTATGTGCTGCTTTAATTATGTTAGTATTTTTAGTTATTATGTTGCTCTTTCACGATTGTCCATCAATTTTCGCTACAAAACTGAATTTTTGTTAGCTATTGACATTAGGAATTCTATCTTATTTTGCTTTTGAAACTTATTGACGGCCGCAATTGCGAAATTTTGCTTATTTCTGTTTTTGAAACTCCCACTTTTTTCTTACCCACTAACATTGCAGGGAACTGTAATTTTGAATTTTTTCTTTTGACTTAAGTTCAACTTATTAGAGTTTTTGTTCTGAATATCTAACATTCAATAGGTTTTATCAAGTTTGTGCGCTTTTATTTTTATGTTTAGGTGGCTATTAGTAAATTAAGCTGTGAAACTTGTGAATGTAGAACGGGATGATGCTGTTTCTACACCAAGTAACTTAGATATGAATCACTGTAAGGAAGATTTGGGTAACTGTAGTGCCCGTTCCACCGAGAGTGCAAAAGGCAGTGCAGATAACTATGACGATGATGATACACATTCATTGGGTAGTTGGAAGGATGAGGCTGATCGATTGTCAGAACAAGCTGTTGAAGCATCATCAACAAGCGAAGCATTAAACTCCTCAGCACGACAACCAAGCCCTAGGTTGAAAAAGTCTTGGGCAGATATGGCTATGGAGGATGAGCTTGCGGCAGAAGAAGACAATGAGGAGAGCAATGGGCTTGTTGATGTTGATGATTCTTTTTCAGAGGGAACATCAGTGGCTGAAGCTAAGCCAAAGGTGTCATTGTCGAGGGGCCAGAGAGAATACATTCGGTTCTATGGAGTCCAAAGGAAAAAGGACTTTATATGTTTGGAAAGGATCAATGGGAAGCTTGTAAACATACTAGATGGGTTGGAGCTACATAAAGCTGTCTTCAGTGCAGCAGAACAGAAAAGAATTGTTGGTTGCGTTGAACAGCTCGAAGAGATGGGAAGGAATGGGCAATTGAAAGGTGAGCGTTTGTCACATAATTGAGTGATATATTATGTGTTTAGTTCAGCTTTATTATTTGAGTTACCTTCCCCTACGATAACCGTCAGAATACCTATATCGAATATATTTTTTGCAAGCACTTCCTTGAGACGTATCTCTATTTTTCATTTGTTTGTGTGATCTATTTTTGTTGATTTAATTATTTAGTAATGAAACCCATTTCCCCGTTAGGTAAAGCAAAATGTCTTTCTAAGGAAAAAAAATGTTTTTATTACTCTTGGTTTCCATTTTTAATTTTTAATTATGTTCTTATATAAGCATATATACTGAAGGTCTACCTGTGTATGTTGGAATAAATTACATTATCTCATACCTTGCCATGAATATGCATACATGCATGTTCGTAGTCTAGAAGATACCATGTTAATATAGTGTGTAATTAGATGTTTACCTTTGTGCATATATATGAAATATATACTAACTTTAATAACTAATATAATCTTATAGTAGAAGGGAAATTAATACCTACGATTCTGTAACTTACATTACAAGATATCGTATACCATTCTACATGCATTATATATTTCAATAATTTGCTGAAAAATATAGCTACCCCAGGATTCTATATTTGGTTCAAAGTCTCGGGTTTCATTCTTTCCAACTCTTTTTGGATTTCTTGAATATAATTGACGGTTAGAGTTTCTGCTGCTTTTTTCTTTTTTAAAAAAATATTTATTTTTGGTTGCTAAAGAATGATTTCTTTTGTAACTTATTATATGCTTGATAAGATGGTTGAAGGATGCATTGAAAGGACTAGACAAGGGAATTTGAAAATTGACAAATTTTGTTCTGGCCTTTTATGACCTATTTCATAGTCACGCAATTGTTGATTTTTTACTGTAGTATCCCTATTTTCTGCAATGCTTTTGACCCGACATCTTGAGTTGACTTGATGAAATAGTCCTGAGTATTTGCTTTTAATTTTTAAGTGGTAAGGAATTTAATTCTGTTTACCTTCAACTTCATTTTTATGTAGAAGTTAGGAGTAATTGTGGGATTCAAAAATAAAGAAAGAAGGTTCATGCAAAACAGGTGGCTGGTATTGGTATAGAATTTCAATGAAATAACTAGCACTTTTGGCTGAATGTGGTGTTTCCAGCTTACTTTGGAAAAAATAGCATTCTTCCCTTTTCGTGCTTTCTAGTGTTGCCTTATACTGATGGATTCTTGGATCCACGTCATTGGTGACTGATTTGATCTGCAATCATTATTTATACTTTTTTTGACATCCTGGTTGCTTAAGAAATTTATGCTCCATTGGTTCAAACTGACATAGTATCTTCATTTTGCCACAGTTAAGAGTAGTTTTTATTTACCTGAGGCACTGTACTAATTAAGATTCATTGTATGTTGCTTGATTGTAGCACGCACATATACCGCTCCTCAGAAGTGGATGAGGGGGAAGGGGCGTATAACTCTTCAATTTGGTTGCTGTTACAACTATGCCACAGTAAGTGCCCAGGAATGCTGCTTTTGATATGAAAATAATGTTTATGTGGTTTCAGAAGTTTGGATCTAACAGATTCCATTTTAATGATAATTGGATGGCAGGATAAAAGGGGCAATCCGCCAGGCATCCTCAAGGCTGAAATTGTCGATCCGTTGCCTCAGTTGTTCAAGGTTATGATCAAAAGGCTTGTCCGGTGGCATGTTTTGCCATCTTCTTGTGTGCCTGATAGCTGTATCGTGAATATCTACGAAGAAGGGGACTGTATACCGCCTCATATTGATAATCATGAGTTTGTTAGGCCATTCTGTACAGTCTCGTTTCTTAGCGAGTGTGATATAGTTTTTGGGTCGAACTTGAAAATAGCTGGCCCTGGTGAATTTGAAGGTGCTTTTGCGATTCCCTTGCCACTTGGGTAAGTATATGATGGACCTAACATTTATTTTAATCCGGATCTTTCATTTCATCTAAATCATCTTTCCCTAATTTCCGACCAGATCTGTTCTTGTATTAAATGGAAATGGAGCTGATGTGGCTAAGCATTGCGTCCCAGCTGTCCCTTCCAAAAGGTATTGTTGGATAGAAGATTAATTATTTCTTCTCCATCACCATTTACCAAACTTATGATGCCTACCCTGTTTTACTTCCAGGATATCGATTACCTTTAGGAGAATGGATGAAACTAAAAGGCCAATCGGGTACACACCTGAACCAGATTTGCAAGGGCTTCAACCATTGCTGGATGAAGAGGAAAGATCCAGCAAGTATAATGCTTCAAGAAACAGACGTGTTTTGAGAAGGCCAGCAGATGGAATAGAGGCTAGGACAGATAAGGGAAGAGGATTGACTTCAGTAAATCCAAATACCCGTTATTCAGGACGAACAAGACAAGGTCCTCCAAATAGGAGAAGGTTCCAGTCTAATCAGGAATATTGATGAGTGAGAGATATGTTACAGTTGGTTACTGGATTCCCAGTGGTCTTAAATATATTTCCCCAACCTATCTGTTGAGCGAATCTCTGTCGCCACTCATCAGGTATCGTACTATCACTGAAAGCATCTCGGTTTGAGGTTATTACGACATGTGTGCTTTGCATATAGCTATAGCAAATTGTTGTCCGAGACTCGTCCGTACTTCAAAAAATTGATGTCATTTAGGGGGTGGAAAGATCGTGAGTGGGTGTTTGGGAATTGTTGGTATGCTCTGTTGTGGTTTTGTGTGCTTCCTTTTTCGAGGATACGACAATGCAATGACTGTGTTCATCTCCGAATGCTATTGATGTAGCACGCTCAAATGAATAGTTGAATTCGAACTTAGGAAGCTGGTTGGAATGTAAGAAAACGGCTACAACTATTCAAGAGGAAATTCGTTAAAAATTATTTTTCAATAATTTCTCTCCGTAATTTGCTTAGATTTGAGGATGGATCAGCCTGTATATTTCATGTAAGGCGGTTTTTTTCATAACTGTGTTATCAGTATTTGGGATTCTCCAAGTCATGTTGGTTTCATTTCTAAAGTGTCTTCATGTTGGATGATTTGACTACTGAGGTAATAATCTAAGTGTTTGTTGGTTGTTGCTTTTATATCAATTTACTGTTAGCATCAATGATTTGGTGAAGGACTTGTTTTTGTGGATGGCGTCTTCATTGTTTACCTATTTATTTCCTCCCATGTTTTCAGCGTTAGTTGAATGGTAAATGTGATACACTTACATATTATGAATTTAATAAGAAATCCATTTTACTCTATAAAATAGGAATCCATTTAAAGAACTCTTGTTATATGCTCATCCAAACTCTCAATCATCTTGTAGTATGAGATTTGTGAATGTTCTGAAAGAAATTTTTGAAGCATCAACATGACTGTTTTGTGAGTAGTATCATGGACACTTGAGTTGATCTTGTGCGGACAAACATATGTGGAAAAGAAAGCATTCAAGTAATTGATCAGAGAGGAGTAAATGCTCTCAACTCTGTAAGAAACTCATTCAAGTCAAGAGTATTTAACAAGAATAAAAGTTTGAATGAAAGTTTTCAAGCTCAAGAACCACTGTATCATTTCTTATCCACATTTGTGATGGGAAGGGGGCCTTCTCTCTCTCACACACACCAATTGTGGGTCCACTTCACAACTGATTATGATCAAGAAAGTGGCTGTGATTTCCCAGTCCCTATATATATTTCAAATAAAATTTACCAAATTATTGAAATTCTTCATGGAAATGTAACTGCTTTAACTATCTTGGTTGGAGTTGTCAAATATAAATATTTATTAGGTTGTAACTGTCGCTAAACACGTTTTGAACTAACTTGCTATATACCATAATAACTTTGGGCAGACGGGATTTTCGGTGTTTTTTTTGGGTAGAAACTCAATCGGCTGGCCCGGCATGTCTAGTTTGGGGCTCCTAGACCAAATTTTATTTTGTGAGTCCAGCCCGGCCCGTGTCGCGGATCGGGTTAATTTTGTCTACTCTAATATTGACACATGTATATATTATTATCGGATGATAATATTAGGTATTATCATGTATGTGTGTAATAGTCGCTGCAATTTGATGGGACGAGAATTGTTTGAATGGTTATTCTTGCATTTGCAATGGGATAGTAGCTTTCAACTTTTGAAGTACATTAAATACAAAGTTCATGCTATAAGTATTAGTACTTGTTATGTTTATATTCATGCAGTCAAGTAAAGCTAGAGTTTGCTCTTTATGGTTTAGTATGTCACTGTCCTGGAATTAAATTCGAGAAAAGCAAAGCAACCAAGAATATGTGTGTGTGTGTAGGAGAGAGGGAGAGAGGGAGAGAGAGAGAGATCTTTTGAGATATGGGAAAGAAGAAGATGATTACCCATAAGAAAAGAGTTATTGGAAAATAGAATGTAGGTAGGGTGGCATAATCTCATGAGGTAAGCTATCCAGGATTTGGGATGGTATAGTAGGACTGATTTTTACTGCCAAATCAAACAGCTATTTGATGGGTTATTAGACTAAGAGATGACCATGACCACATATATAACCATTTTTACATATAGAGAGATAGAGGGAGAGAGAGAGAATGAGAGATTTAAAAAAAAAAAGATATCGTAATGCATGATATATAATTGATAGGGAGGGGAATTTATGATGATGCTAGTGTCAAAATCAAAGAAAATAGGGAAGCAATCTCAAAAGTTGAACCAATCCCTCAATGAAGAGAGAGAGAGAGAGAGAGAGGATGAATTCAAGGAGGGGGTAGGAATAATTTTTAACTCAGTTTAGCAATCTGCATCATCAAGAAAGTAATGCGATTTTTATTTAATTTAGTGGCTAGGTTCTATTTTTCATATTGTATTATGATGGTAGCCACCACATAAATACATATCTAAATTAGTGCATGGTTCTTGTTGCAAGGCCAAATCAAGTATAATTAAACTCTACCGCTAATTAAAATTCACTAATTTGTCCCTGCAATCTAATAAATAAAAAAACTACCATAAAACCCTATTTGTGTACTTGCTCAATCATGACTAAAAAATCCCTTTGGGAGTGGTGCCATTGCCATACATAATAGTTTGGAATGTTTTCTAGTTTACATTGAAAGATTCCGAGAGTTTGATTCCAATCTCTAACAAAATCACTTTTATGTTATTAGCCTTACATATATTTATTTTACTTTTATTTAAATATCTTTTTTCTTGTATAAGAATAACTGTCTGTTCTCAAAACCTACCTAATTAGCAGGTGACAATGTGTGTATATTTATGATTATATATGCAGAGAGAGAGAGAGAGAGGGAGAGCGAGAGAGAGGGAGAGTTTTAGCAGAAGCAATGAGCCTGCTATATAGATATTGTAGTAACATTAATTACTGGGGGCGCGTGCTTCGTTATTGCATAAAATCATAACAACAATATGTCATCAACTTCATTTCCGTCCTCCACGTTTTCAAAATTTCCATTATCACCCCTAAATATTAGCTAATACTATTTATTTTCCTTACATAATACTACACGCAAGCATCTTTATTTATTTGGAATGATATGATTAATAATAAAAACTAAATAAGTGAAATTATTAAATAGATTTCCCTTCCACTTTCGATTGGAAAAGTAGTATGAAATCTTCTTTCTTAATTTTTATATTCGATTACATTTTTATATAACATGAAAGAAAGAGAATCCTTAACCATGTTATAATGTCAATTTAACCGTACTCGATCTTAGTGAGTAAAATTATAGCCACATGAGTGTATAAACAAATTTAATTCACATATAAATTTGATCAAATTTGAGTGTATAATAAATTTAATTTACACATGAATTTAATTTGGATATACAAATATACAAATTATTTTTTTGTTTTAATATTGTTTTACTTTCACTTTTTTGCATTCTCTTTTTTTCTTTGATTTTTTTAAATGTGAATTTTTAAATATAATTCACATATGAATTTAATTAGGATATACAAATATATAAAATCATTTTTTCCAAATTTTTTTCATTTTTTATGTTCTTTCTTTTTTATCTTTATTTTTTAAATATTACATATATATATATATATATATATATATTATATATATATATAAACTTAATTAGTATGTCAATTTTTAAATTTAAATAAATTTAATTCACATATGAATTTAATTGAATTTAATCAAATATAATTGTTCTGGTGAATATAAATTATTGTTTAAAATGATACAAGTTACTGTTTTAATGTACAAAAGTTGTTCTAATTAATAAATTATTCTTCGTTTATCTGAAAGTTACTTTATTGCGAATTAAAGTTACTATTATTGTGGATAAAAGTAATAATTTTAATGTCCAAAAGTTATTGTTCTCGTGAATAAAAGTGGCTGCTTTTGTGAATAGCATTTATTGTTATTGTGAATAAAACTTATTGTTCTTTTGAATTGAAGTTATTATTCTAATGAATAAAAGTTACTCTTCTTATAAATGAAAGTTATTGTTCTTGTAAAAAAAAGTTATTATTCTTGAGAATAAAAGTTACAATTTTTGTGAATAAAAGTTATAAAAGTTATTGTGCTAATGTAAAAAAGTTATGGTTCTTGTGAATAAAAGTTAATATTTTACAAAATTAAAGTTATTGTAGTTTTGAATAGAATTTATTGTTCTAATAAAGAAAAAGTTATTGTTCCATTGAATAAAAGTTGGTATTTTTGTGAATAAAAGTTATTGGATTTAATTAATAAAAGTTATCGTTCTAACGAACAAAATTTTTTGTTCTTATAAATAAAAGTTATTGTTATTACGGATAAAAACTATTGTTCTAATGAGTAAACGTTACTCTTCTTGTTAGTACAAGCTACTATTCTTGTCAATAAAAGTTACTGTTATTGTTAATAAAAATTATTACTCTTGCGGATAAAAGTCATTGTTGTTATATATAAAAGTTATTGTTCTTGTGAATAAATGTCATTGTTTTAATAAATAAAGGTTATTATTATTTTGAATAAATGTTATTGTTTGAAGAATAAAAGTTACCGTTCTTGTAAATAAATTATTATTTTGTGAATAAAAGTTATTGTTCATGTGAACAAAATTTATTGTCCTTATAAATAAAAGCTATTGTTCTTGTGAATTAAAGTTATTGTTCTTGTTAATTGATTTTATGGATATGTATTACTTTGATTTAACCAAAGTCCCATTACAAAAAAATATATGAAAATCTTATTTGTTCTAAATAAAATTCTTATTTGACTTTATGGACTAGTATTATTTTGAATTTAACCAAAGTCTCATTACAAATAAAGTTTATGAAATTCTTATTTGTTGTAAGAAAAACATTTGAATTATAAAATGTGTTATTTATATTTAAGCAAATCATCACTTACTAATAAAATATCTTAAAATTTTATTTGTTATTAAAAAAAATTATTTGTTTTTTATAAAAAAATATTTTATTTTATAAAAAATCATATATATATATGTAAGTAAAATTCAATTTATAAGTTTAAGAAAAAAAATTTAAAGATTATATTTTTTATTAATTGTTTTTTGATTTTGTGATAAGTAGTATAATATATTTATAAATAATGGGCTGGGCTTGAAATCTTGAAAATAGCAAGTCGTGGCCTACTTAACTTTTGTTCAAATTATACTTTAAATTTATTTATTTGCTTTTAATAAAATGTATATATGTAAATTTTGAAAGAAAAAAAAAAAGGATAAAAACTCATCATAGCTGGGTTTGAAAAATAATGTTAAAACTAACACATCTTGAAACATTGTTATATTTTAAAGTTATACATTTTTAAATACAAAAGAAAATTATATAACATCTAATTTATTTTTCGACGAATTTTCATTTCTTTAAATCAATTGACAACATTTGCTACACATTTGGTTTTCATTTTGTGTCTGAATTTTCATCCTCATCAGTTACATATAATGATGAAAGTATAACATTTGCTCTATTGCTTTCAGTTTTGTAATATGTTTTCTATGTAGTTGTTTTATTTGTCTGAAATATGGTAGGGACAAATTATAGAAAAGAATAAATATGGTTTCTTAAAAAAGAGAGAAACAAGTATGATTCCTGAGTGGCAGTAGCAGCAGATGTCTTCCATAAGAATTTTCTTGTGTTCATGTCAACTAGTAATAAGAAATGCATTTTTTAAAATTGTGCGACTGTTAGTGATTACAAACAATCCCTTCAATTCCAAAACTTGAATAAATAGAAAGAAAATATACAAATGGAGGTATGGTAATGTGAATAAAAAATTTGTATGTATTGCCTTCATTTCCACAACTACACCAAATTAATTTAACTAATTTGAACAAGAAACAAAATAACAAATCACCAATTTTAGTCACATGGCAATTAAACAACCCCTAAATATCTTGAATAATACCTAGTAAACAAACTTAAGAAGAAAAAAGAAGAAGCAATATTTAGAAGCACAAACCTTATGTACAAATAAGTGACATAAGCTAAGAATTCGGATGAGCCGTCGTCAGTCCTTGAGTTGGATAGTCGTCGCCGATAAGAAAATTAGGGGAATTAGAATTAGAGATTTTAGGTTGGGGATATATTATTACACTTAATAACATTATTATATAATCTTAATAATATTATTAGTAATACGCCAGTGGCTGTGGCTGTGATTCCTTACTGCATACGCCAGTGGCTGTGGCTGTGATTGGTGGAATTGATCGCCCCGTTCGTTTGATGGAATGTGAGGCGGAAATTGCCCTTTTTTTCCTTTTTTATATAATAGTGTCATAAAATATATTTCCCGACAAACACATGGAAATTACGAGGAGGTTTCAGATTACTATAAGTTATTGCATTTCCATTCTTTATAATTGGGATTTTGCAATGTCACTGATATGCAGTGAGAAATAATATTCCACCTTCTTCTCTCAGCAAAAACCTCTCTCCCTCTCCCTCTCCCTCTCCCTCTCCCTCTCTCTCTCTATCGAACGTGCATACTCCATGGGGATAATGAATTAAACAACTACGGAATATGTTTATTCCTCACCTCCTCGTAAGTTCTTTCTTTCAAATGAATATTTCAAGCTAGATTGACTTCAATAATTGAATGGTATTGTACTTCATTTTTTTAAAAATTTTGGGTGACAAGGGATAAAATCAATTATATTTGATTGTGTATAATAAGGTTGGGTTTCACTTTCATGTGGGTCCTCTTCCCAACTTTGGTCTTCCCACTGTCAATTCTTTTAATTTTTTTCAATTTGAATATGTTGTTAAGTAGTTTAATTTTTGCAATAATTACTAGGGTTCATTAATGCAATTAGGATTTATGATATTTTTTTGTTATAATTAGTTTATATTTTTTGTTAAAATATGATTGTATGAGTTAATTATTCCAAAATTACGGTTCCGATATATTTTTTTAAAAAAGCAACTTTTTTTGCAATCAATATTAATTATATAAATAATTTTTTTATAATAAATATTTATGAAATAATGGAATTAATAATGGGACATAAGTGATGAGACATAGAGTTGGGTTAAAGGATCCTCGTCCGGATTTCACTTAAGTCGAGTACAACTTGATCAATTTTTAACACTTAGTTTTATGTCTTTACTAAAATCTTTTTAGTATTAGTTATTTTTAGTGTACTTTATTAAATAAAAAGATTTTGTCCGCTGTATGCAATTCATGTACCATAATAAAAATTATCTACTAAAAACTCATTCACCAACATCCACATTCACCACCTATTTTTTTAAATCACGAGTCGGTCAAACGTTGTATATATGTTTTTTATGGATGGAGAAAGTATTCGTGAAAATAATATATGGAGCAATATATAAGGGCAAAATGAAATCTGGCCAATCCATTTTTCATGTCGAGTATGGGGTGGACTTGACTTTCATTCCACGTGGAAATTTAATTATCCCAACTCATTCATATTTATGCCAAGTAACATTGGCCAATTGAACCAGAATGAATTTGACAATTTTACCATTCGGAATCTAAATAAATTATGTTTTTTTTTTCTTTTTCTAATTTTTCAGGGATGCTGTTGAATCATGAAGATTCTTCCAAATTATTTTTCATAGCGGTGAAATTGGGAAACGATGACTTCTTGGTCGAGTTATTAAAATGGGATCATAATTTAGGATACAAAGTAAATAAGTTGGCACATAGCATATTTCATGTTGCGGTTTTGCATTGCTATGCCAAAGTGTACAACTTGATGTATGAGTTGGGTGATACCAAATATTTGATAGCAACATACATAAATAATGAAGGTAACAATATATTGCACTTGACGGGGAAATTGGCTCCTCGAAATAAGCTCGACAACGTTCCCGGTGCTGTAATTCAAGGTATGAGATTTTCCATTACATTTATATTTTACTATTATCAATTTTTTCGTTACATTTTATGTTTTTCTTGTAATACATAATAGTGGTTGGAATATTTTTTTTCTTCTTAATATAATATGTGTCTCTCTCTCTATATATATAAAAATAGGATGTCATACCATTTGGTATCCTCAAAGGGATTTTTCAATTAATATAGTATTAATACTACTAATTATGTGAATTCTTTTTTAACAATCTAAAATGCATGTGCAACGATGATTGTTACCTAATTATTTTTATTTTAAAATTTAAGAATTTCTTTTTAGATTTTTTGTAACAATTAATTTCAAAAGAAAATAAATTCTTTCACTTTGTGTTTAACTCTATATTCTATAAACTATGTTTATGTATTTTAAAAAAAAATTACGTAGTGAGTTCCAGCTTGCACTGTAAAAGCATGCATGTTCCACACATTAATATATATAATTTTATATCACTATAAAATGTAATGTAAAATTTGATAATAGTAAAACATAAGTGTAAGGAAAAATTTCATACCTTAATTGAACCACAATATCTGTCGTTGCATTTGTAGAGCAGCATTGTGAATGCTGTCAGGCTAATTTCGAGGAGCCAATTTTCCCCGCCAAGTGCAATATATTATTACCTTCATTATGTATGTTTGTTGCTATCAAATCTTTGTTACCACCCAACGCATACATCAAATTGTACACTTTGACATGGCAATGCAAAACCATAATATGAAATATGCTATGTGTCGACTTGTTTACTTTGTATAGTAAATTATGGTCATTTTTCAATAACACAAACAAGAAACCTTCATTTCCCGATTCTGCCCCTAAAAAATAAAAATAAAAATTGGAAGAATGTACAACTGCTTCAATATCTTCTTTACATGATTTGACAGTATTCCACGAACAATCCATTAATGTATATGCATCACAGATTGCATTCATTTCGTGGCTCTTTGACTTCTTTATGTAGGTTAGTTCTAGATATATAATGTAATTAAACTCTATTATGAAAATTGGAAAAAGAAAATAATTATAATTTATTTAGATTTTCAATGTCAAATAAATGATGTGTTGATTTACCAAAACATAAAATTATTATTTAATATATTCTTGCAGCATAATATTGATGGTAAATCTGTCAAATTCTGGTTCAATGGGTTGATCTTACTCAACCCAAAAATGGTGAGTTGGGTTAATTAAATTTCCAGGCATGAGGAAAGTCGCATCGGCCCATAATTGACATAAAAAATGGATTGGCCCGATGGACACGAGATTACCCAAAAGTTTACACATTTAGGCTATATATATAGGGAAATGTTCAAATAAAAACCTTTTTAAAGTGAGAACACGAGAATCGATTAAACTGAATGTCTAAAGAATGTGCACTGCAAGTATATTAATTGTATTGTAGTAGTGTATAGGTTCATTGTAATTGACTTATAGATTTAGTGCAAGTTTATACGTGCAATGCAAGTATTCTCACGTTCTCACTTTAAGAAGGTTTGTAGATATATACACCCCTAATGATATTCGAATCCAGGTGTTGTATTTATCTAGTAAGGATATGTATCTGCCGTAGATCTTTGTTATCAAATGACTAAAAATGATTCTCATTTCTTGCCAATATTTACCATTTTCATTCTCTTATATATACATGCATTTTTCTAGTTAATGCATTTTATGCACTTTTCAATTCATATATGCACTTTTTTGTTCAACAATATACATTTTTATGCTTAATATTATGTATTGGTAAAGAAATCTATAACACTACGATAAGCTAGAGGATTTATATAATCCCTTCTTTTGCCATATATAATAGATAAGATCGAGTTTCTTGTTTTTGATTTTTGATTTTCAATTTTCAATGTAGTTATGAGCAGCAAGTTGTCTACCAAATCACAAAGTATAAAACACCTAAAAACAATTCCAAAATCAAAGATTATAGACAAATTGACGCGGCATCCCAAGCTTCACTTTTACTGTTGAAGAAGGAAGCCCATTATGTGAGAGTACGATTTGAATAAATTCAAATTCCATTCATGTGTTATAGCATATAAAATTAATTAGGAGAGAGAAAATTGTATCAAGAAAATCATGTGTGACAAATTCAGACTTATAAGATTTTGACGAAACCACAAACTAACTCGCGCCATCACTAAATCAACCCCGACAACTTGAAATTACACTTCATTTTTTAAATATATTAATCACTCAAATCAATCCCGACAGAGTAGAAAAATACACCACACTTGTACTTGGCGCCTTTTAGAGAAATAAAAATTTATTGCTCAATATATTAATCACTCAAATTAAATATTGAAATATGGTCTATGTTAGGTGGGATGGATGATCCTTTTTTTTTTTTTTAAATTAAATATGGTATGGAAATTATTATTTTTTTTATTTTTTTCAATATGGAACGATGGCGTTTAATATATACGTTAGTGTCAAGTGAAGTAACTCACGTCAAGCTTTGGCTCATCACGTTCGTTTTACGACTCTAAGAAAACAATGTCGGAATAATATTAAAACTTTAGGCTATATATCGTTGAGAATTTTATATAACTATTATTCCTATGAATTTTTTAAAAACTTTTGAGCGTCGAGGAATATCTAATTAAGAACACTTATTTATGTTATCTTCTCAAGTGTTTTGTGCTTATATATGTGGTTGATAGAACTGCCCTTCAATCCAAAATATAATGATTATCCCTTGTAAACAACATATTAACATTTAATTAATATGTTAATTTTAAATAGAACTCCCCAAAAGAATTATTAAATATCTCCATAAAAAAATAAACAGATTTGAATTCCAAGCCATATTCCACTTATCATTTTATTTAATTGATAAGAGAACATGCAAAAAGTTGATAAAAGTAATAAACTATTGTTCAATGAATCATTCCTCTCCCGTCAATTTCAGTCATCATTAATAAATAAAAAAGGAAACTTTATAATCATTCCTCTCCAGTCATGTAGTCAACATAATAAATAGAAAATAAATTAGAATAAGTAAATAAATATGAGATATTTGGTTTTCCCTGTGTCTAACTTTTTCCATTTTTTGAAAATTAATGTTTTCAACTTATGTTTATTATTAAAGTGCTATCAACCGTGATATTCTGAAAGATATTCCAAAATCAAGAATTTGAATGACGTGACGAAATGACGAGTCACCTTGCAGGTCGAGAATTCATACGTGGATTATATGGACTTTTCTTCTCCCCATCGAAGCATCAAAATGAATACAATTTTTGGCGAGGTGATTCATCTTAATTTCCATCTACAATTTTATTCAAGTTTGGGATTTCTTTTAAACTAAAAATAAGTTGAGGACATCTTCCAAAGAACACACACCAAAGTTCGGGACATACTCGCTTTGATGTTGAGGTTCAAAATAATTCCACATAAAGTCCACATAGAAATCCAGCACAGTGACTTTTCATTCGGTTGTTGGATTTTCGATTTCGGGAGAATTTTCAAAATATCACAAAAGTTGGAGATTCTAAAAAATAAACGCAAGTTGAAGACACTTTTTAAAATATATAGAGCAAAAGTTGAATACAAACCATACTTTTACCTTTATTTTACTACAAAAGTTTGGCTATTGGAATCTTCTTTTTGCTTATGCTATTTCCATTCATTATGGAATAGTGATAAAATAAATATCACGACAAAAGTAGGAAATTACGAGCAGACTTCCGAATATTCAACCCTCTTCTCGAACAAGTTTTCTTATGGGACAAGTTTCCTTATACTGGAGTCCGTAACAATTGACCCCCCTTAAACGCCAACGTCCTCGTTGGTCACAACCGGATCTTTTTACGGCCACCACTTCGTAGGCCACCATTTCTTGTCGTCGGACTCTCAATGAAAGCACCAATTTTATAACTAAACAAGACAACTCATCCCAAAATATCAGCCTATCAGGAGAGATAGTTCATTTAGTCTATAAAGTCCACATCTATTGTCATACACAACCGACATAGGACAAGTTTCCTTACACTGGAACTGGAGTCCTTAACAATATATGTATATATGAGTTAATTTCTCCTTCTATTTTGTGTAGATCGAAGGTGCATATTCCATGGGGATTTTTGTCTAAAAAATTCTGGAAAGACAACATGAGGGGATACATCTTAATGAAAATGGTTCTTCATTATCTCATCGTAATTGCTTCTTTCACACGATATATATATATATATTTCCCATGCAAAATTGTATAATATAATTTTTAAGATCACATAAGTTGATCTCCGGTAACTACTTCAACCGTTTGGGATAAGGATATGAAAAATCAGCTATTATAATTTCAGGATACATAATTCTATTTTGTGTCTTCAATTTTCAGCATTTCCAAAAAAATATCCTCATGTTATATCTTTTCTTAAAAAATCTTCAACTTTTGGGTGGGTGTCTAACCATGTTAACTTTACCATCTTCCACCTAAAAATCCAGCGAGCTGACTTAGCGTTTTGTCGCCGGATTATGTCAAACTAGACACAAATCAAACTTTTAGCATAATTGGAAGTTTTTTAAAAGAAAACATAAGTTGAGATATTTTTCTGAAAACGTTAAAAATCTGAGACACGAAACAGAGCATGAGTTTTAATTCTGCATTGAGATATAATTTATATATGAATGTAACTTTATATATATCAATATTTTCTGGTGGAATTATTGGTTATGTATGGTTGACTTGACCTCAACAGACATTGATATTACTCTGGTTGTTGAAAGTTCGAGATATAAATTAAGTTTAATTATTTTTCAGTTGCTTCAAGATATAGGAAAAATATTCTTGGGTTTCTCTTTGGTCCTGGATGGAAAATTTCAAGATATACTTTACTTTTTCCTCTTAAAATCTATATACGCAAAACTTCTTATATATAATTGAATGTTATTTATTTTGTTTTACTTATTCCATTTTCAATTTTTTTATTTTCTTTCATTATTTTCTTTTTCATGATTTTTTATGTTTTAGTTTAATTTTGTAATCATTAACTAAGGTCTTTACACCAATCAGGATATATAATTACTTTTATTATTTAATTTTACTTCTATTAGTTATAATTAATTATTAGGGTTGATAAATTTAAAATTACGGGTTCGTCTTTTTTTTTGCACTTGGCGGGGAAATTGGCTCCTTGAAATAAGCTCGACAAAATTCCCGGTGCTGCTCTGCAAATGCAGCAAGAAGTACTGTGGTTCAAGGTATGAGATTTTTTATTACATTTATGTTTTATATTATATATATATATATATAAAATAGGATGTCATACCGTTTGATATCCTCAAAGGAATTTTTCAATTAATATAGTATTAGTACTACTAATTATGTGAATTTTTTTAAACAATCTAAAATGCATGTGCAATGATGACTGTTACCTAATTATTTTTATTTTAAAATTTAAGAATTTCTTTTTAGATTTTTTGTAACAATTAATTTAAAAAAAATTACGTAGTGAGTTCTAGCTTGCACTGTAAAAGCATGCATGTTCCACACATTAATATATATATATATATATAAAATTTTATATCACAATAAAATGTAATGTAAAATTTGATAATAGTAAAACATAAGTGTAATGAAGAATTTCATACCTTAATTGAACCACAATATCTGTCGTTGCATTTGCAGAGCAATATTGGGAATGCTGTCAGGCTAATCTCGAGGAGCCAATTTTCCCCGCCAAGTGCAATATATTATTACATTCATTATGTATGTTTGTTGCTATCAAATCTTTGTTACCACCCAACGCATACATCAAATTGTACACTTTGACATAGCGATGCAAATTCATAACATGAAATATGCTATGTGTCGACTTGTTTACTTTGTATAGTAAATTATGATCCTTTTTTAATAAAACAAACAAGAAGCCTTCATTTCCCGATTATGCCGCTAAAAGAATAATTTGGAAGAATGTACAATTGCTTCTTTACATGATTTGATAATATTCTACAAACAATCCAGTAATATATATGCATCACACTTCTCTTTGACTTCTTTATGAGGGTAGTTCTAAATATATTATGTAATTAAACTCTATTATGAAATTGGAAAAAGAAAATAATTATAATTTATTTAGATTTTCAATGTCAAATAAATGATGTGTTGATTTACCAAAACATAAAATTAATATGTAATATATTCTTGCAGCATAATATTGATGGTAAATCTGTCAAATTCAGTCTGGTTTAATGGGCCGATCTTACTTAACCCAAAAATTGTGAGTTGGGTTAATTAAATTTCCAGGCACGAGGAAAGTCGCATCAGCCCATAATTGACATAAAAAATGGATTGGCTCGACGGACACGAGCTGACCTAAAAGTTTACACATTTAGGCTATATGTATAGGGAAATGTTCAAATAAAAACCTTCTTAAAAATGAAAACGTGAGAATCGACTAAACTGAATGTCTAAAGAATGTGCACTGCAACTATATTAATTGTATTGTAGTAGTGTATAGGTTCATTGTAGTAGTGCAAGTTTATACGTGCAATGCAAGCATTTTCACGTTCTCACTTTAAGAAGGTTTGTAGATATATATGCCCCTAATGATATTCGAATCCAGGTGTTGTATTTATCCAATAAGGATATGTATCTGCCGTAGATCTTTGTTATCAAATGACTGAAAATGATTCTCATTTCTCACAAATATTTACCATTTTCATTCTCTTATATATACATGCATTTTTCTAGTTAATGCACTTTATGTACTTCTCAATTCATATGCACTTTTTTGTTCAACAACATACATTTTTATGCTTAATATTATGTATTGGTAAAGAAATCTATAATACTACGATAAGCTAGAGGATTTATATAATCCCTTCTTTTGCCATATATAATAGATAAGATCGAGTTTCTTATTTTTGATTTTAATTTTTCAACTTTCAATTTTCAATGTAGTTAAAGTTGGTGGAAAATGAGCAGCAAGTTGTCTACCAAATTACAAAGTATAAAACACCTAAAAACATTTCCAAAATCAAAGATTATAGACAAATTGACGCGGCATTCCAAGCTTCACTTTTATTTTTGAAGAAGGAAGCTCATTATGTGAGAGTACGTTTTCAATAATTTTACTTTCGGTCCATATGGTTATTGAATGGAAAAGTAGAAAAATACACCACAGTGGGGCGGCCGCGACACAGCTGGGTTACGGGGCGGGCAGCAGCCGCGATTCCAGCCGTGAGTGCGGCTGAATGCCAGGCTGCGGCGGCCGCAACGCGGCGGCGTTGCAGCCCCATTCGGCTACATTTCAGCCGCATTCAATGTTTTTTTTGAAAATTTAATACTAGAATTCACGATGATCCATATTTTAAAATTGGATCTATGAATTAATAAAAATTATACTTCATTAAACAACATAGTGACTTCCTTTTATAGATATATGGGGGAAAAGTTTTGGCTTCACTTTTCAATGTGGGATGCAAATGGTTTGTTTTATAGCTATGTGAAGGATAAACTTTGCCTTCATTTTTCGATGTGGGATGCAAAGACTAAAATAAGGAAGAATACCCCAAGTCAGATTCTCTATTGCTATATATCTATTCACGATCACTAGCTTACTATATCTGCTTATTTAAAATCATGAAAATGATAGGTTTTGTATTTATAGATTAAATTCTATAGAAAATAATAAAAATATTCATAAACAAAATTTGGTAAGTCAGAGTAATACCGGTGCCTCTATGAGTGTGATCTTCCCAACAAAAGAGAACAAAACAGCAGTATCTTCTTGAATATATTCAAAAATTGATCATTACTTAAAAAAATAATTTTACTAAAAACGTGAGATAGAAAATTTGAAGAAATCTTTCGTGGACAGCGGGAAAGAGGTATCGGGCGATGATCATTCACAAATCCGACCAACTTCGTGTATGTAGATCGACTTTCCCTACTTTTTTAATATAAGTCAAATTTTAATTAAATATTTTTTGAATTTTATAGTCATTTAATTTGATTTTACAAATAACTTAATTCAAATAAATATATATGATAATAAAAAAATGATAAAATGATAAAAATAGAGTTGTGGCTGATTTGAGGCTGAATTTTTTGAGGCTGAGATAATGGTGTTATGGCTGAAAAGTAAAATGATGATGTGTCAACTGAGAATTGAATTGACTGGATTTTTTGGGACGGGACGCCCTAAAGGGATTTGATGTGGGCTTCAATTGGATCTTTGGTAGCAGGTCTGCCCCTAATTGGGGTTTTATTTTAAACCCACGATTGATGCACTAAGCTTGGGCTTGAGCCGGCTGCGGCCGGACCCAGCTGATTTGACAACTTCAACATAATCATGGGACCCACCTTCTCACCCTTGCCTTGAAATTCTAGCACAATTTGAGGCGTATCTCATCGTTTCTCACTCCATAAATGTCACAGTTTCTTGTCTTAATCTGATTCTGAGCCTAGCTTTTCGTTTTGTTGAATGTCACTACAAAATTAAAGTCTATCGTAGCGTTGACTCAGTTCAGACATACATAATCTTTGCAAAAATCGAAAACAATGGAGAAATTCGGGAAAAGATTTGAGGGAAAAGTGGCCATAGTCACGGCTTCCACTCAGGGAATCGGCTTCGGCATAGCTGAGCGGCTTGGCTTAGAAGGTGCCGCCGTCGTCATCTCCTCCCGCCGCCAGGTACACTTTCCACTTTTGTAGCTGAATTTAAGATCAACATCTTCCTCAATGTTCGATCTCTCTGTGTAATTTTGAGATACTAGTTTAATTGGTTTTTGAATTTAGGTTAGATTAAGCTTTAGTTTGATCACTTCTGTAGTTCAATTGTTTTGGTGATACGATTTTGTGACCGGGTTGCAGAAAAATGTTGATGAAGCAGTGAAAAAGCTTAAGGATCGAGGAATTGAAGTGACGGGTTTTGTGTGCCATGTTTCAAATGCACAGCATAGGAAAGATCTGATCAAGAACACAATCGAGGTAATTTTATGATTTAATCATAGGTTAATTGCGCCTAAATGCATGAACGTTGCTAAATTTTGGTTTTTCAGTTGTTTTGATTTCACACGGTTGTCGATTGCCCCTTAATTATCTACATAGCTTAAACGCTGATATACTAAACAATGTAGTTTTATGTCTACGCTACTTTAGCTAGCCAAGAAGAAATTAATTTGCTGGGAATTGATAACAGTATATACCAAAACAATTATTCGTTCCTGTATTTCGAGGTGTAATTTTTAGTTCATGTGCAAAATCAGAACGAGGTGAAATTTCGTGTATTTAGGCGCAATTACCCCTTAATCCTATTATAGTATTATGTTAGTCTCGAATGTTTAGCTGCACGCACTTGTGGTAGTGACTGTCGATATCTGTAAGAGAGAGAGAGAGAGAAGATTCTGTTTTGATGAGTATGAAACTATGAATAGTTTGTATTGGGGAACGAGGGTGTGTTTGTGTGAAGCATAGCCTATTAACTTTGAATCTTATTTGATAGGAAAGTTGTTTCAGTTTGTGGCCAGTTTGACTCTTTGGTGCTCTATAAGATGTCTTAATAGATTAGGTTTTTATGATGGTCTACTGCTTTGATTTCTTCCTTAACCCATGTAGTTTGGTAGCAAATTCACTTACAATCATGATTGTGGATAGTCTGCTTTATGGCCTCTAGAAAGGTGATCTTAAGTGTTTTGTGTCTCTATGTATCTTCTTTCTTTTGCTTTTTGGATTGAAACACGAACTGAATTGTTAGCAATCGTTTGCAGGAATTGAGTATTTCAGGTGTAAAGTATTCTGTTTTTCTTTATAGTTTGAATTTAAAGTTTGGGAAAGAAAATTTTGAACTAGTTTGAATTTAAAGCTTGGAATTGAGTATTTCTCTCTTGTTTCCTTTTCTATTTTTTCTGCCTCAATAAATCTCGCATTTAAATATTTTCAGTTGCATGCTCAAAGTTAGTTACACTTTCGGTGTTTGGAAATTTCATCTCTCTTATTTATACCAGTGCTGTCGTCTATTAATTGGATCCTAAAAACCTTCTTGATTTACAGAAATATGGAAAGTTAGATGTAGTTGTCTGCAATGCTGCAGCAAACCCTTCTGTCGACGGCATCCTGGAAACTAAAGAACCAGTCCTTGACAAATTGTGGGAGATCAATGTTAAAACCTCAATTCTTTTGCTACAGGTATGTCAATTCGAATGGACTATGAGTCCCGTATAATAACATAAACTGACCAGTAAACATCTTTATTTTGTCTAGTATCTTTAAATTATTTGTTCATTCACCAAAAATACAAAAACACCTTTATTTTGCTTGCCAATCACGCATATTTCACTGCCACAGGAAGCAGCTCCTCACTTGAACAAAGGCTCTTCAGTTGTTTTCGTGTCTTCTATAGCCGGATTCCATCCACCCAAAGGCTTGGCGATGTACGGTGTCACCAAAACAGCCCTACTTGGACTCACAAAGGTGCTTATTATTTCATTGATATGTTTTGTTCTTATGCTCTTTATAAAATTCTTGAATTTCCCCCCGTCTTGTAGGCACTTGCAGCTGAGATGGCACCAGATACTCGTGTTAACTGTGTTGCTCCTGGTTTCGTCCCAACCCACTTTGCATCATTCCTTACGACAAATGAGGAGATGGTAAGTAATCCTTCAATACTTTCTAAGAAAACCTTCAAATCTCTATATCCAAGTGGAAAGTGCTCAAAACTGATTGCTCTCGAGTTTCTAGAATTACACGTTATCGTTTGAATGTTTGTAGAGGAAAAGCCTCGAGGACAAGACGCTGCTGAATAGACTCGGAACTACACAAGATATGGCTGCTGCCGCGGCATATTTGGCTTCCGACGATGCTGCTTATGTGACCGGAGAAACATTGATAGTGGCAGGGGGAATGCCTTCCAGACTCTAAAATTTGTTGTGATTAGTTGCAAAAAACTGAATCAGGGTACAAAAATGCACTTAGCAGAATATTAGGCACTCCGAAATAGATGAAAAACTACATTACTTTCCATAGACATCCTTGGTGGCAATAATAGTTTGTTTGCATTTCATTGGATTGACACTATCGGCTTCCCAGACTACAAATAATGATACAAGGCTACTTTTTGGGATTTGAAGTGTTCAAGCGCTCACTCAATTATCATACAAGCTTTACTTAAACCTTCGGTCGTAAATAAATCAATTCATTTTGGAGTTCTGGTTCGATTGTATTCGTATTTGAATTATGATATATGTATGCATACTGACACGCATAGCCTATAGGACACACAAGTATCCTATGAGGCTATGAGAGAGGGTGTGTGTGGATATCCGCATGAGAGTTTTTGTACAAATACAAAATTATGATATCTAATATAATATTTGTAAATATTTCATTAGATATCTAAATATAGGATTAACTGATGCTTTATACGTGAATTTTGACTCAATTTTGGTATTGCATGTAAACTTGAAAATTTGAATGACAATTCATGTTTTTCTCCACTGCAGACAAATTCAACTAAAATTAAAGCTGGGCTGGAGATGATGTAGCTAAATATTGCTGGCATGGCATGGCTAACTAATGGCAAGAAGGATAGAAAGCAAGAAATTGAAGAAAGCAAGTCTTTATCTAATCTAAACCAAATTACATAGAATCAAAGTAGAGTAATTTAAGATGAAAAGATAGAACTACGTCTTGTTCGATGTTTTGTCCATACTAGCATTGCAATCTCCAACTTAGCTTTGATTTCACCACCGAAATTATAACCCATGGAAACAAATCAGAAAAAATAAAAATTCATCTATCATATGCAATACAAAATGGGTCAAGTTGGTATATTTAGAAATAATTAACCATTTAATATTATATGTATTCTGTCATATAAATGCACACATGTCACGAGATCAACAGTTTAAGATAACATGCCAAATAGGTCATGCAAACATCATATTTGACTATCTGAAATCAGCACCTAAGCCGGCAACCTGTATGCTGTATTATTTATGAACAATGAAGAGCGAAAAACAAATAACGAATAAACGAATAAAATTAGTGCAAACTCCTGCCTGTAAGGCAACCGGTATTTCTTATGTACAATGAGTGCGAAAATAAATAAACGAATAAACGAAAAAAAATTAGTGCAAATTAGTGCAAAGCTCTAAGAGGCCTACTTCTACCTAGCCGCTGATGGCTTTTATGACTCATTTAACAATTGATGCCAAACTCATCTACTAAAAATTCATGAGTATACCCTGTTGCTGGCTGAGACAAAACGTGCTGATGCATCTATACAGGAATGACCTCCTCGTTTTCGTCGTTTATCAAGATAAGGCCGTCAATGTAAGTCGGGAAGAGGCAGCAGCGCCAACGGAAGCCCGTTGAAACGGGCTCCGCTGGTGGAACAATCATGAACGTGTTATTGTGACGTCTAACCACTCCCAAGACGCTCACGGTGTATCCTTCTCTGATATAACTACAACAAGAGCATGAAAGAAAAGGGATCAAGAAAGTAACCATGTTGGATCTACCTTTCAATGTCTTGAAATTTCATAGCAATCATAGACTACATATGCTCCCAACATCATGATTTTAGGCAATGCTTTTCATATATTTATTTTAAACACAAATATGATTTTTTTTCCAAAGAGCTTTTGGTCTATGTAAACCAGCTTGATATGATATGTCCGAATTAGTCTATGGTTTGGGGCCTTTGGGCTATTTGAGTATCTTACCCTTCTTTAAGGTGCATTAAACGGTTGTCACTTGACAATCCTCGGCTAGAAAGCCATTGTAGAAAGTTTGGGGATAAACCTTCTTTATCATCCTTGGCATTGACAACTACAGTTTGTTTAACAAACGGAGAAACTTTAGCACCATAACCTGTTTTCACAAGAGCTCTTTCACCGGACTTATTGTCTGATATATAGAAGTCCGCCACATAGGTCTGTTAACATAAGGAGACAAGTGATTACCACAACGGAGAAGTGATTCCTTTTAGTAACTCAAGATTTTAAATGCCATCAAAATATCGCAGCTGGAAGACAATTAAATGTTTTTTTTTTTTTTGATCAAGGAAGACAATTAAATGTTAAAACAGAGTAATACAGCATTCTAGTATCGAGGACGAGCCATTATCCAATTAAAAAGCAGACTAATATCCATTAAACTTATTTTTTGCAAATAGGTCTTCTAGATTATGATGGTCTCTTGGCAAAAGTTTTTCTATTTAATGTATTACAGCTTCGTAAGTAAGTTAATTTGCAGTTCTACGAGGTTGTTGTGATATAACTTCAGCTAACGATTTATAGTAACATCTACGTGTACATTAATATCCACTATAACTCTCATCATATTCTATGAAAACTGACCTCTGAATTCCTGCATCCCCAAGAGAAGAGACGGTGTTTAGCATTTGCCTTTTCTCCACCATAACCTCTATATTCGTGTAGCTCAGAGGAAACATACACACATCTCTGCACCCTTTCATATGAAGTTTCAAGAGGTAAACTGCCACAAGTAACAACCTACGCAAAACAATGCAACAAGCAACATGAGAATGCAAGTAGACTATGCAGTACAAGAGAACCACACACTTGAAACAAAGAGAAGCATTAAGTGAACTTCATTTACAGGCAGAACTCAAACCAGCACATGTTCCCAAATCGCTGGGACAGGTCGTAAACCAGTCAACAAGAAGAAATAGAAGAGATCAGGTACTCTGAACCTTACCAGTAATGAGAAGTTTCAAGTTAGAAACCTTCTTCACATTGTTTATTTATACCAATAAATAGTTGTAACTTCATAGGGCTTTTCTTTTATCTATTTATTCTGCTTTCTTGAGTTGTTTTGAGGGCTTCATACATTTAAATCCCATTAACTCCACATTCCTTTGTTAATTTAATTAATGGGAAAAGGCCAAGAAAAACTTTGCAAGTCAAAAACATAGGATGGACCTACAAAAACAGCTCAAAACAAATAACGTCTTTTAAGAAAGATAGTCAAGAAAGCGAGAAACAACTAAAATATAGCAAAGTGAAATGCATTTATCAATTTCAACCTTAATACAGCAACAGAACGGTAAAGCATACAGTGTGTGAATCCCGGCTGCAGATATTTTCCACCGTATTCTAGCTCGCCACTATTGCAGGTTAGATTTACAATCACACATAAACTATAACTTATCATATGAGGGATGAACAAGTAGTGAAAGAAACATGGACAATGCAGGTCAACTAATTTTGCATAGTAAGCCACCGAAACTCAAATTGCTAAAGAAATCAATCCCAATCCCAGCCCCAGCATAAGTATCAATTAACAGAAAAGAAACTCAGGTTATCAGTTTTTTTCCTGCCAACTTGTCAAACAAGATTCAGCAAGCTAGTTTATGCTCAGAACAATCCATAATGTATCATCATTACAAGTAACCATTAGGTAAGAAACTATTTTCTCATTAATGTCAAGGGATGTTTTTATATTATGCAATTCCACATTTGTCGAATAAGAATTAATCATTGTTTATTTCATAGGATTCCCCAATGGTTTCCATGTAGTTTATCAAATCCCATCTACTTAAACTACATTTCTATTACATGGCCCTCGGAATCAATTGTTTATTCCTCAATCAAAATAATTATGAAACAAGTAAACAATTAAAAAATAAATGCACGTGTGAATAAGTTGACTTTGTTTAACCAAAAATCCTAAAACAGAATGTGAAATTACCCCAGTGACCTTGACGAACTGGCCATCAACAGCATTCCTCAGCTCCGTATCAGGAAATTTCCTCAAGAACCCTGAAACCCCCTTTTTTTTGTACGTGAAATTCCACACCACGATCCCCACGGCAGGGACCAGCGCCGCAACCGCCACCGCCAGAATCACCACCTTCTTCACGGAAGCAATTAGGAATGCCACCACCATCAGGCCAATCACCGCCACGGCCAGGGACACCCACATTGCCACCGGCGAAGTCCTAAACCCTAATTTGACCTGTCCCCCCAAGCTTGTGACCGCGGAGCCGTAATTGGCCTTTTTAAACGAGCTCGGCGTCGACGCCGCCGCCGCCGCGGGGTCGAGCGGTCCCGACTGCCTGTTCGAGCCGGGCGTGGCCTGTTGATCGGAAGTGATTAGGCCGGTTGGTTGAATCGGCGTCACCGGGCCTGAGAAGGAGGACGACGACAACAGCTTGCTCACGGGACCTGAATTGGGGAATTTCGGGGCGGGAATCGGGCCGGATCTCGGGGCGGCGGCGCCTGGCGGTCGAGGGGGAATTTTGGGCGGGTTTTCTCCACCGGAAATATCGACGCCGTACATTCTCCCGAGCTCGCCAGATGTCTTGACGTCGCCACCGGTGTAGATGACGGTGCGCGACGCCATCCGAGGCGGCCGTTCTGCGGGCTGGCGTTCGGGTCGACCCGACACCATGAGGCCGCTGCTTAGCTGGTGAGACCCGGTTCGGGTACCCATTTTTACTTTTTTGCCTTTTAAATTTTTTATGGTTTTCTGGTTGAGGAATGAATTGAATTTTTTTGTTTACAGTGACAGAGGAGCTTTCTAGTGGGGAGTGAGTGACAGAGTGCAGGTGGGAAGAAAACTGTTCCATTTTCTATTTTCTAAAACATTTTATATATGTTCCTAAAAAAACATTTTATTTATTACTACTTATTAACACAATTTTATTTTCTATTTCTATCATGAAAAATCTGCAAAAACAAACTCCTATTTTTAATTTTAAGTGGAGAAAAAGTCTCATTCTAATATTATTTATATTATAAGTGAAGAAATAGTCATACTTTAAGGATATTATTAAGTAAAGTAATTGATTGACTATAAATAAATTGTAATAATAAGAATATTATAATAATAATAATAATTTGTGATAAAGTAATGTGAAAAAAGGAAAAAAAATATATTTTTATGAAACAGATGAAAAGAAAATAATTTATGTTTTTATGAGATGAATAAAGTAATTAATTTGAAATAAATGGAGATAAAGATTAAAAAAAATTGAGGTTATACTTAGTTGAGTTTATATATTACATTCTAGTGCAAACTTTAGTTAACTGTTTGCTTGTATGTACATAATAATTTTGATTTTGAATATTAATATTATTTATTGAGTCCTTATTTTTGGAACGTTCTCGCATAAATATTATGTAGTTTAAACATATCATGAACTTTATTATAAATTTATACTAAATATCACTTTAAATTAACTTTAAATTAAATTTGATTTATCAGAAATTTATTAAAATTATTATAAATATTTATTTAAATCATCAACTTATTAGTTTTATATCAAAAATGACTTGCGTCCATTTTTCAGCCTTGTAATATTGATGTGTCTCACATTTTTAAAAAAATAGTATGGTATAAAATGATGTCGTTTTGTGTTATGTTAGTTAAAATAATAATTAAAAATACATTGTGGCACATGCCGAGCCACGACAATATTCCAAAGTCAAAAAATGGATATGAACATTTTTTATACAAAATTGATAGTTGGTAAAGTATATATAATGTGAGTTTAAAATGATATTTATCTTAATTTATTTAACTTCAATGCACTTTAATTTACACATAATTTCTTCTTAACTAAAGAGTAAACAAAAATAGATATATTTATAGGTGGAGTATAATATAGAAACTTTCTTCTCTATAATATGTAAAACATAATCTTTAACCGTAGGCTATATATTTGGGTAGTTGTGCAATGCCCCGTCTTTTAAATACAATATTTAATCGACTAATATCAGTAAATTAGGGTTTCATGACATTCTTAAGTAGAATTAGCTACTGAATTTTATAAATGAAATTAAACCAAGTTATATATGTTTATATTAAAATCAAATTTCATTCTTATTTGCAATCTTTTAAAAATCGCGCAGAAAGTACAAATATGGTCAAATATTGTGATTTAAACAATAATCATCCCATCTTATTTTTTGCAAAATGACGCAAATCGACATCTTTTATATCGCGAGCTAAAAAAAATCCTCCTAAGCAGCCGGCAAGCTGAGTCATCATTCTGTCGTTGAAATATGTGAAGCAGGAGATAAATCAAATTTTTCAAAAATTTAATTTAAAAAAAAAAAATTAACAACGTTTTTCAGAAAATGCTCAAAATTGAAGATATAAATCAAGATGAACTCATATATATATATATATATATATAATGTGTGTATGTTAATAATACCATATTTAATATTAACATAAATCATTAATCAATATAATAAACAATAATTGATTAAATAAGGAAGGTTATGAAATTTAGAAAAATAAGAATGAAGATTTATGGCCGCCACATAAGATTCTTGGTGAATGTGGTGCTTCCAACACGTACTGGAATTATATATGTATAGATTTACTATCATTTTAATTTAACAAAGGGGCATTTTTACCCATTAATACTTTTTTATTATCGGATAAACAAATATTATCTATTCCAAAACACAGAAATCGTTTTAATCAGATAAATATGGATTCTAACCTAAAACTTCATTTTCCCTTCTAACCATTCTATCACTGGACAACGCCAACAAACACCTAGACATTGTTGAAGAAATGAATATGCTCTACATGTCTGCAGATCCAGCTGGCCAGCTCAGTCAGCACAGTAGATTGGGCGTCAAAGACGTTGACTTTGCCCGTGGTTGCTTCTTACCTTTTCATTCACGTGTAAGGCGCCGCATACCTCGGGACGGTGGGCTTCTATTAGCTCTTTCACGGTTTCACCACCTCTCTCTCTCACTCTCTCTCCTCTCCCGTCAAACTCAGTCTTGACGATAAACTCTCTCTCCTCTCAAAAATACCCCAAGTCTACGATGCGGGGCACAATCTCTGACGCACAACCTTACGCAACATTAACGAACCTCTCTACTCATCCCTTTTGGTTTTCCATTTAAACATGTTTTTTCCCCTATTCCGACATTATTACGAGACTCCAAATTCAAGAAAGTTTTAATCAAATATCGCGTCTCTACCTGTTTTTGATTCGCACGCGACAAATCTTTTCACTGTACGAAAACCTTGCGAAACCCTTTATATACTTCTCCATTTTCTTTGTGGAAGACTTCTCAATCTTTTCACATTTCTCCACATACATAAACCTTAGAGAGAGAAAGAGAGTTTCCTCTAGACTAGGCTTTGATCATCTCTTGGTTTTTTATTTTATGGAAAAGGGATGGGGTCTCGCCCTTGAGAATTCCGATCGAGTCGGCAGCAAATCAGTTTTCGAGTATAATAATCGGATCAGCACGATGTTCCCGGTGGACTCGAGCAGTAGAGGAGAGCACCGCGCCGCGGCGGCGCCGCCCACCGGCTATCACGCGGCGGTTTCAGGTGATGTGGATTTCTTCACGGAGAAGAAACGGCCTATTAATGAAGTCAATGCTTTCGTCAAGAAGGAGATCAATGAGAGCAGAGATTTGAATGTAAACGTGAGTTTAATATTATGCTATATATGAAATGAAATAGATATTTTTTTGGTTTTTATTTTTTATTTTTGGTATATATAGACTGGTTTGCAGCTCCTCACTGGTAGTGATCGATCCACGGTGGATGATGTATCATCGGATGCGGAAGATCGGCGAGCCAAATTTGAGGTGAATATTAATATATATTGCAAGAAATTCTCAATTCAATTAATCAAAAAAAATTCTATATAGTGATGATACTCATGATGTATACATATATAGTTGGGACAAATTCAGGTTGCACTAGAGAGAATGAAAACTGAAAATCAGAGATTAAAAGGGATGGTTACTCACATCAGCAATGACTACACCATCCTGCAGATGCAGCTCCACAGCTTGATGCAACACCAACAAAATGCTACACAACTCCACGAGGTATATATAATATATTTGTATAGTTGGAACAAATTTGTAGATGATGGGAGAATTAGTGAAATGATACTAGTTTTTTGGCAGATTGTTGAGAGGAAATCCGAGGAAAAGGAGGAAAATGGAGTAGTATTGGTTCCGAGACAGTTCTTGGAGTTGAACAAGCAGATGAATGATGAACAGTCGGGATCCTCTTCCGAAGAGAGAACGCTATCTGGGAATAAAAGGGTCGAGCGCGACGGATCGGAAGGCTCGGCTCCGAACAAGTCGCCCAAGCCGGCCGATCCGCTGCCTGACGCCACCATGCGCAAAGCCCGTGTATCCGTTCGAGCTCGATCGGAGGCGCCCATGGTACCACTCACTTCTGTTTTCTGAATTAATTTTGAGAAATAATTGTGTAAGACTGTCTCACAAGTTAAAATTTTAATTTCATTAGAATCTGATTGTATTTGAATCAGGTAAGGCTCCCCATTAATTGAGTTATTAAAAATCATGTAAAACAATACCTTTTTAACAACTAAATGCTTGATTAATTAGTGTCCTTTAAATGCTATTATTAATACTCGGTAAATTACTCAACTTTTAATTTTATATGATACATTTTGTTAGTATGATCAGGCTATTATCTTTTATTAGTATTATATATTTTTTGTTTTATGTAATAATTTGTTTTTGCAATTAATGTAGATTTCGGATGGATGCCAATGGAGAAAGTATGGGCAAAAGATGGCAAAAGGCAATCCGTGTCCACGAGCTTATTATCGTTGCACCATGGCCGTTGGCTGTCCCGTTCGGAAACAAGTATGTCTATTTATTAGTGTCACATTTACATCATTATACTTAATTTTTCTAGAAAAAAAAAAAATTAACAGTGTATTTTTCATAATTGATAAAATACATAATTGAATATTTTTATCTATGTTATTTGAATTTCTTTAATCATACCCTTCATTTAGTTCAAATGGGAAAAAAATATCAAAGGTTTTAGGATTAGCCTATTATTTATATCTATCATGCTCATCCTTAAAAGTAAACGCCCCATTAATTGAAGTAATAAATTAACTAATGTGTCACGCCCAAATCACAGGTCCAAAGATGCGCGGAGGATCGCACCATCTTGATCACGACCTACGAGGGTTCCCACAGCCACCCGCTGCCGCCCGCGGCGATGTCGATGGCTTCGACGACATCAGCCGCCGCGAGCATGCTGCTCTCGGGCTCCATGCCGAGCGCCGACGGCCTAATGAATCCTAGTTTCCTAACAAGAACAATGTTCCCATGCTCATCAAACGTTGCAACAATCTCGGCCTCCGCTCCTTTCCCGACCATCACACTCGACCTAACACAATCTCCGAGCCCGCTTCAGCTGCAGCGGCCCGGCCCGCACTTCCAGCTGCCCTTCGCTCCTGCTGCGCCGCCATCGTTTCATCAAGTCTTCCGCCAAGTAGTCCAAAATCAGTCCAAATTTTCGGGGGTTCAAATGTCTCAGGACATGAACGAGGTGGCACCGTCATACGCCGACACGCTCAGCGCCGCGATAACTTCCGACCCCACATTCACGGCGGCCCTCGCCGCGGCCATCTCGTCCATTCTTGGCGGCGCACAGCCTAATAACAACGCCGCCTCCAATAATGCCGATGTAAATACAATTGACAAGAATACACAGTGATCACGCAGTTTATGGAGCCACTTTTTGCTTGATTTCTTTCTTTTTTTATTAAAAAAGGATTACCACATTTGCTATTTATAGGTGTCTTTTTTGGTAGTTTGATCTAAGTCAGTATTGAACGTTCATATTGTTATGTAATGCAGTGGGAAAAGTTCTAGGACAAATTTTACATTCTTTCATTATCATAATTGTGTTACAACTGAAATGAATTACAAAAAGGAAAATGATTTTTTGACATAATGTCTCCATGCCATAATACCCCTATTCTTATTTTCCATAATTATATTTTATGTTTAGACTAATGTATCCTTATGTTATTTTAGAAAGAGATATATATCTATTAAAAATATCAATCTATTCCTAAAATTATGGAATTCAAATTTAACTTAATA